>JAJPUD010000217.1:193546-210349 GCA_023553655.1 Myrmecobius fasciatus | reverse complement strand
AGAAAGAAAGAAAGAAAGAAAGAAAGAAAGAAAGAAAGAAAGAAAGAAAGAAAGAAAGAAAAAGAAAAGCTGGGATGGAGAGAGGAAGGAAAGAAAGACAATAAATAAAATGTATAGACTTACATGAAAACTTAAAATTATTTATTAAACACTATCTGGGTAAAAGAAGAAATTACAAAAAAAATAGAAATTTATATCAAACCTACTGCATATCAAAATCTGTGGGATGCAACAAAAAACATTATTCAGAAGCTAATTTATAGAGTTAAATTGCTATATCAATAAGAAAGATAAAGAAATTCAGTTAATAGAACATGCATTTAAATCCTAAATACCCATAGAAAACAAGAGAAACAAAAATCTAAAGAGAGTAAAAAAACTGAAAATAAAATAAGCCTAAATTATAAAATAAATCTGAGTTGTGTTTTGAAAACCAGTAAAATTGATAAATACTTTGCAAATCTATTTTTTTAAAAAAGAAAAACCTGAAATTTTAAAAAGGGAGGGGATATCTCAGTGAAGATAAAAGGAATAAGCAACATTACAAAATATTACTATAGCTCCATGATATGTTTGAGAATCTAAAAGAAAATGAATAAGGTTTTAAAAATATGAAATGCTAAAATGAACAAAATGATATTAAGAAAACAAATAGCTAACATTTATATAGTGCTTTAAAATTGGTGAAACACTTTACACATATCATTTCTTTCTCATAACAACCCTAGGAGGGGGGTGATATTATTATTCCCATTTTACAGATAAGGAAACTGAGTCAGAGATTAAGTCATTTATCCAGGATCACAGTCTAATTAAATGTATAAGGCAATTTTGAACTCAGAACCTCCTGATTCCATATTTGGTGTGTTAGCTACTCTAGTACATTGGTGCTTCTTAGATCATGCTCAGGAGAAATTAGACATGCTGTGTTTCCTATGAAGACACTAGACTTTGTCAAATTCACCACCTACCAAAATCCTTCAGTGATGAAAGTATGGCATATATTTTTAAAGCAAAGGCTGAGAAAGATAATTATAGGCCAATGCCACTAATAAGTATTGATGTAAAATTTTACAACAAATTTTATAATTTGTTTTTAAGCAAATTTAAAAAAAAATTAAACTAATAATTCCAAATAGAATGTGTCATAGGAAAGAAAAAAAATCATCATGATCAAGTAGGATTCATAACCAAAATATAAGCAACAGTTTAATAGTAGGAAAATAATGTCATCAAAAGAAAATAATAAAGGTAATAATTATATCAGTATATGTACAGAAATCTTTTTGATAAAACAGAGCATTCATCTATGAAAGAACATGAAAATATATATGTGGATGGATCATCCCTTAATATCAAAAAATATTATTTAAAACCTTGATGTTAATATATAGTACAATGGAGAAACATTAGAAGCATTCCCACTTTGAAGAAGGCACAAAATAATAATTTTTATTGACCACTTTATTGTACATAATTCTAGAATATTTGCAATGAAACATGAAAAAGAAACTAAAAACTTAACATTGGCAGTGGAAGAAGTTAAAATATCTGTATTTGCCAATGATAAAATTTTAGGTCTACAAAGTCTCAGATAACCAGCAAGTAAATTAGCTGAGGTAATATTAATAATTTAGAGACCTGTGAGATAAACTCACACTTCTTCTTCTTAGTGTGAGCTTAACTTCACACTAACAGCAAGAATCAGGGGAAGCTGTGAGGAGAAAAATTATCTACAATAATAATGAATTAATATAGGCTTTCTCAAAACTCCTAGTGTATTAAGTGAATTAAAACTTATTTATGAAGACATATAATCAAGCAAATTTAAAAACTGGGCATCTGGATGGTACAGCGGATAGTGTGCTGGGCCTAAGTTAGAAAAACCTGAGTTTAAATGTGACCTCTGATACTTACTCTGCTATGTGACTCTGAACAAATCACTTAATTTGTTTACTTTAGTTTCCTCATATGTAAAATAAAATGGCAAAGGAAATGGCAAACCATTCCAGTATTTTTGCCAAAGAAACCCCAAATGGGGTTTTGAAGAGACAAACATCATTGCAATGACTGAACAATAACACATAAAAACTACTTCAAAATGATTTCTACAGAAATCACAGAAAACCTGAACAAACCTCTTCTTGTGCTTAGGATAAGCAAATGCAGCATAGCATTGACTGTGTCTCCCAAATTAATTTTCAGACTTAATACAATACTGATCAGAATATCAATAGATTAGTTTATGGATTTAGACAAAATCATAAGAAATTTATCTGGAACAGTAGAAGAACAATAATATTAAAATAATTATCCAAAGAAATGAGCAAAGGATGACTTGTTCTACCAGATTTCATAATGTCATAAAAATTATAAAATTACAAAAGGTGCTTGCTACTGGGGAAGGAAATGATCAGTGGAACAGAATGAAGAATGCAGATGTAACACCCAGGGAGAATGTTTGACAAAACTATATCTAAGAAATTACTATTCAGTTTTTATGTCTTCTTTTTTGAGGCAATCAGGAGTAAGTAATTTTTCACACAGCTATTAAGTATCTGAGACTGAATTTGAACTTGGATTCTCCTGATTCAAAGACTAGTGCTCTATCCCCTACACCATCTAACTGTTCCACTAATCAATTAGAAAAAAAATCTGTTGGTATAATCAAATGGCTGTATTTTTACAAAATGTTTTTGGATTCATGACTCACATCATTTAAAAACAAACAGATCTGTGTTTGTTTCATCAGTTCAGGAAACTCTTGATGAGCATACACTCTCTACAAATGCACATCTGCAATTGTTTCACATGTCTTTTCTAGAAGTTGCTTGAGGCACAAAGAGTTTGAGAAACAGACATTGGACCAGTACATGTCAGAGGCAGGACTTGGATCCAGATCTTTATATTTCCACGTAATATGTTCTGTCGTCTCTTACCTCATACTCTAATAAACTATCCGAATCAATGATCCATATAAGGAAAAAAGTAAGAATCCTGGTAAGAAGGGAATAATATATTTATTTTGATGGAGAAGAGTAATATTTTTTTTATCAATAATATGATGAAACTGGGAAACTATATTCATGTTCTCAGACACTTACTAGCTCTGTTATTACAAACAAGTCATTTAATCAGTTTTCCATCTTTAAAATGAAGTTAATAATATTTTCACTGTTTATGTGATGGCGTGATTGTGAAGGTAATGCTTAAGTTCTATATCAATGTATTATAATTATTGATAAATGAAAGTAATGATTACAGAGGAAAATTAATTAATTTGATTGCACAAATATAAAATGATTGTGCAAAAAATAAGACCTCTAAAATTATAAGAAAATAAAAAAATTAGGGAAAAATTATTTTTGTCAAATCATTGTGGGGACTTCATGAGCAATTCATCTATGATTCATAATGATGAGATGTGCTTTCAGAAAATTGCTTCAGGGACTTTGACTTGCTTGTGGGTCAGAAGCAGGACTGAATGAATGTAGGTTTTCCTGATGCTGATGCTGTCCCCCTTTCTGCTGTTCATTCTTTTCTTATGTACTAGCTTTGGAGTCTGAGAGCCTGATTTCAAATTTGCATTCTGATATTTATTCTCTGTAACTCAAGAAAGTCACCTAATTTTTTGTTTTTCTCATCTTTAAAAAAAAGTGATTGAATTAAGTGACTTATGACCTTCTAGCTCTAAATCTATGATTAGATGATCAGAACAATTAATCAGAAGGATTGGAACCATTCCTTAATCATTTATTTGTAATAGCAATAAAATAAGATAAAAACAACTAGTATATTAAAAAATCACAAAATTACTAAGTAAATTGTATTTTGATATATTGGAATATGAGACTGTCATACAAATGACAGATATAAAGGAATGAATAAAATAAAGACATGAATTGATACACAGTGAGTATCTACTTCTACTTTCAGAAGTAGAATTGTAAGCACACTGAATACAATTAAATATTGAAAGAAACAGCAAGGCTGCAGATTATCAAACTACAGACAGATTCAGAGGGGATTGTTGAGAAATTTACAAAGCAAAGGAGCAAGAGCCAAAACTCAAATCTTACTCTCTTGACTGGTCATCACATATTCTTTACACAGCACCATGCCTCAGGAAAAATGAAGACTTAAGCTTGCAATAGTATTATTAATTTTTCAGCATCTCTCCTTTCTAACCTTTCTTCCTGCTTATTCTGCTTTTTTCTAATTCATTTTATAAAAACAAAAAACTGAAAGGGTATTATTTTGAGGAAACTAAGAATTAGTTTAACCTTCAGTGAGTGTTTTGGGAGGAATAAAAACCAGAACAGGCTAAATTTACTGAATGATCCAATTAAAAAGCTCACTTTTATATATATATTTCTGTTTATAAGTATTGAGGTGAATTTATAGAATCTTGGGAGGATATTTGGGAATTCATATCATTCCAAACTTAGCTATCTAAATGCTACCTGTTCATGTTGGCTCATAAAATAAATGGCCCATATCATAATTATATTTACACATAACCTTAAAATGGGAAAGAAAAATTTACACTCTTACCTCTATCTAATCTCTCCCATAGAGTCACTGCATGTTACTTTTCACTACCCTCAATATTGTCCAGTGTCTTAGCAACACTGTCTTCTCACTAAAAAAACAAGCTGAGATTTCTTCTTCACTCCAAACAGCAAAATCCCTCATGTCTTTTAAGATCCAGCTAAAATTCCACCTACTCCATAAAGTCTGCTATGACTGTTCTGGTGTGAAGTGATATTTCTCTCTGATTTCCTATAGAAATTCTTCTGTATACCACTCACTCATTTTTCAAGTATTCACATACCTCTTTGTGACTTTTTAATTCCTGTCTTAAGTTGTTATTTAAATTTTCTTTCATTAAACTTTTCACATCTATGTCTTATCTTCCCAATTAGATTGTAAACTCCTTGAAATCTCTCAGAACTTTTAAATATGCAGCATAATGATATGTAACACCATACATATTTAAGAAATATTTGCTTATTCAATCTCAAATCAGTGTATAAATCTTCCCTCTTATGACTATTTACTTGATTCAAAATGGGGTGTACTCAAGGGTACAGATGTTGACACCTGACTCTCTAAAAACCTCACAATGCAATTTTTGTTTAATCTGAATTATTAACATTTTGTTCATCTTTTTTAAGTCCAGACAACCAACGAAACAATTTATCAAGCCCTAATTTGTGGTATTTGTGGGTTTCCAATGTGTAAATCCTCATATTTGTAGAGAGCCACAAATAGTGGGGAACCCTGGGCAAGGTATAAGACCCTTTAGTCCACTAAAAGGAACCTTGCTGACTTTATCTGGTTTGGCTCCCCATCTTCTCCTAATTGCTCTTGGCCTTCCTGAGAAGTCAGAGGGCCATGACAACCTGTGTTGTAATTAAAGCAGAGTGATACCAAGTGGCAAAGAGTCATCTACACACAATAGCAAGTTGTTTATGTGGTCCCCTATGCACATCTGCACAGTGTGCTATAGTTATATAAGGGTATTAGGGCATATAAGGCTGAGAGAATTTGGAATAAATGGACTCCATGCTTGACCATCCATATGAGTCCCACCTTTTCACTCCTCTTCTAAGATCAAGGACTCGGGCTGGTACCAAGATCCTCCGGAGAGCTAGTCCAGACATTACAACATTGATTTTTATAAGCCAATATGAACTGGCTCCAACACATCTCTGAGTGTCCTAAACTATGCCAGAAAGTTATTGAGCCAACATTAGCACAAGAACCATCCCCTAAACATATCACAGAAAAAGGCCAAAGTCATCCATTGTATCCTGAGTCAGTCTGCTTAAATTCTGTCTTGCCAATGGACAATGATCCTGGGGGGGGGGGGGTGAAGAGAGAAACAAACTGACCACTGTACCTCATTAAAGTCCAATTCACTAGCAATTCAAGACCTCACCCTTGTGGATGTCATTGGTCCTCTTTGAGAACAAAGGACAAGTAGCAAAAACAAAAAGAGAGAAAAGACATATTTGTCTAGGAATATTTATAGCAGCTCTTTATGTATTGACAAGAAATGGAAATCAAAGAGGTATTCATCAGTCTTCTTGTCAAAGTTTTTGTGAAGGGGAGTAGTGTGGGAGACTGAACTGAGAGGTTAGACCAGCATGGAGAAGACCTTGGAGGACAATTTTCTTATTTCTATTGAGGATATCAACAACTTTTTAGTCATGTGGATTTAAAACCTAGAAGCCATTTTCTACTCTTCACTTTCCCTCAATAAATATATTCAATAAGATGCTAAGCCCTGTCATTCTACTTCTTCCATAACATCTCTGGTCTCCAAAGGTATTCAGAAGCCGGTTTGAACCTGCTTGAGAGAATCAATTGTTAAAATTTCAGTATAAACACTGTACCTAGGAATTCAGCAAGCTACAAAACAAGATGTGACTTATTGTTTTGTTGATTGTCTAGGCCAGTTGTGTCAACCTCAAATAGAAATAAAATAGATCCTACTGGTAGTTTATTGACTCAGAAAACCACAAGTTAACATTATCTGTGTTGTGTTATATTTTTATTTATTTTGTAAAATATTTCTCAATTATATTTTAATATAGTTCAGGCTGAAAACAGGGAGTCAGCCTATCTTTTCAAATTACTTTTACTTTGGTACCCCCTCCATAGCTCTACATTTCAGCCAAACTATCTTATTTGCTGTAACTTGAATGTATCACTGTGTTAGTAAATGATTAATAAATGGCCCTATAGAAAACAAACAAATCTACTATACTTTTAAATTTAATCTGCATTATTAACATTTTTCCATCATTTTCTTAGGTATAGACAATGAACAAAATAATATGTTATCATGATTTGTAAAGTTTTCTAGTTTTCAAGGTGTAAATGCTGGCACTGAAATTTTAACAATTGATTCTTTCAAGCTGGTCTGAGCTGGCTCCAGCATGCCCCTGCCTTTATGAGCCATTTCATTTCTGCATTCTTGCCTTTGCACACGTGGTCCTCCAGATCTTGAATTTTCTTTCTTTTTTTTTTTTTTTTTCTTCATTTTATCCTCTTAGAAGTCCTAGTTCCTTCAAAGCATAGCTTAGGTATATAGGATTTCTTTCCTGAGTTTTTTAGTTGTTAATGCTCTTCCCTTTCAGTTCCCTTAAAATTACTTTGCATTTCTTTTGTATAAATCTTGTATATTCTTACACATGTACATAGTATCTTCCTTCAGTGTATTATAAGCTCACTTAAGGCAGAAGCTTTTTATTTTTGTCTTTGTATCTCTAGTGCCTACACACAATCAAAGCTTGTTAAAGTGAATTGAATTTACTTTAGTCTGTAAGCAAAGGAGAAACACCTGAAGGATTTTTGTTTTGTTTTGTTTTGTTTTGTTTTTGTAGAAGAATGACTTGATCAGAATTGGCTCATTAGGGAGTTTTTTTGGATGATGGTTAGGAGAAAGGCTAGAGAAGAGATTGATTAGGAAGCTATCACAATGGTCTAGATGAGAAATGATGAGGCCTTAAACTAGGGTGGTTGTAATAGGAGTGGATAGGAGGAGTCAGCTGAAAAATATTGTAGAAGAAATGATAGGATTTATTAATTAGGTATATGAATGGATGAAGGAGAGAGGAAGACTATAAAGCAACTCTAAAATTATAAACCTGAATGATTGAAGAATGGTCTATTATCAGATGAAGGGAGGAAGGGCAAGAAGATGAATAGTGTTTTAGGCAGATTGACTGTAAGTGGCTGGAAGAACATCCACATAATACCCAAAATGCACTTACTGGAGACTTCTGATAAAGGATAGAGATACAGATTTGGGAGTAAGCTTTTGAAATGGTTAAAATATCAAAGGATAGAGTACATGGAGAGAAGAGAAGAGGTCCTACTAATGTGAACTATTTTTCCCTGTCAGGAAGAAGCCCATCTGGTTATTATCAGATATAACCAATTTTCAGACTATCCTGTTGATATAGAGTAATTGTAAGGAGGGAACTCTTTTTGTTTATCCCTCAAACCTTTGTGCATCTTTAAACAACCTTTGAGATATTGATTAGCATAGCTTTAGACTGGCCTGGGACCTGGTCTGCCAGCTGTATTTCATTTGGCTCCTTCTTCCTTCCCTCTGAGTTCTTGCCTTTACTTCTCTGGTTTTCCTGAGGAACCCTCCCCTCCCCTCCCCCCCTCCCCCAGGCCATCTTTCTCCTATGAAAGATCTGCTTATAATGAAGATCTTTGCTAAGTTCTTTTCAGAACTAAGTCCACATTCACTTTCTCTCCTTCTTTGGTCTTTCCTTTAATGGCTACTCTTTCCTCGCTCTAGATAACTCTGGTTAGTCTGCTAAATTTCTCTGTGGATCTAGCCTACCACTCATTGGTATACCCAGGGTTCATGGCTTATCCCTTTAATGGATTCTTCTAAATTCTTTTCCTTTTGGAAACTTTCCTTTAAAAGGCCATTGGATTTAGAGATAAGATTGATCAGGACTCTGATGAAGGCAATTTCCATTTTGTAAATTAAAGAATGAATATCAGTTGTTATGATACATAATAGTATGCAGTAAGCTCCTTGAAAGCCGGCCCTATGTTGTGTCTATTTTAGCATCCCTAGTGCCTGAAGCCATTTCTTCCACATACTAGGTTTTTAACAAATTTTTTGCTGAATTGAATAGACATCCTGAGGTGAGTGACCTTGCTAATGACAAGTAAAGTCCAAGTAATAAGGGATATAGGATTTTATCCTAGAGAGTATTCAGATTTCTCTAAAGGCTCGTTTACTGAATTAGTGACTAAATCCAATGTCCTCTTTTCCCCATTCTTCTTTTCCTGTGTTAAATGATTTTTAGCAAGGATACAACTTGATTGTGGAAAACTAATTATTTGATATTTTAAAAATGTTTTTAAAAATCCATTTTTAATGATTTCCCTTTGACATTTAAAATCTCTTCACTTTGAGAGCATGATTTTTCTTTAAGGTAAATCAGATGCTGAAGTCAAAGGTGGAGGTCAGAGAGCTTCTCTAGTGGGATTAGTTTATGCACCTGCATTTGGGAGGAGTTAGTTATGCCCTGTTTTTCAGTTTTTGACTCAGTTAGCAACTGCTTGGGGATTGGAATGGCAGCTTTGGGACTTATTTGTTTTCCTTTCATTGATTTTTGCAGTCTTCAGGTATGGAGAGAAATTCTGTCCAACAGCTGTGGAGTTCAAAGGACAGAAGTCCTGCAGTGAGAATTCAGTTGTTAATACAATGCTTCAACCTTTCACTCCTCCCTCTCCCTCCTGCACTTTTTAAGAGCAGACAGAGGAGTGAGTTAATAAGGCTTTTTTATTTTTTTTTAAATGGGTAGAGATATTTTCAGCAATGATTGTAGAAGGTATTGTTCTATCATTGTTCCAAATGTCTTAGGGAGCTTTAAACTATCAAAAATAGTTTCCTCAAATCAACAAGTAACAGACTTAACCTGGAAAGGTAAAGGAAATAACTAATTCAGAGTAAGAGGTAAAAGACTGTCTTAGACTCATAGTGTGCCAGGCTAGACACTGAAGGACATTATTGCCAGAAAACAGTATTGATCAAACATTTGTATGACCTTAGTGCTTAGGGTTATCTATAAAATGGGAACTGTGCCAGGCCAAATCCCTCTGTCATTGCCACCATTTCTTTGATAGGTAAAATATGATGAAAATGAACACCAAGCTGTGGTCTTGAAAAGAAAAAAGGGAAATAATTCCTTAGGGGTATATTCAGAAAGGGAGAAAATAACTGCTCTATTTTCTTTGCTTAGCATTTATTAAGGATTTACTATATCAGACAGAGTAGTTGGGTGGTACAGCTGATAGAGTGCCAGGCCTATAATTCAAGCAAGAAGTTGATTAAATTCAAAATAAAATTTAAGATGTCATTTAAGTCTTTATTTTCTTCTTCAAAGTCCTTAGGATAATAGATTTTAGCTGGAAAAGATCTTAGATAACATTGAGTCTAATCCTTTTATTTTATCACCATGGCCACTTAGACTCCAAAGACTTATTTATCAACTCCCTTGCCCAGGGTCACATAGATTGTAAGTAATAGAGAATTTGACTTCTTTGACTCCAAAGCCAGGGCCCTTTCCAATGTAATAATGAACTAGGAAGAGACAGCATAGTGTAGTGTTTTGTGTTTTTTGTTTTTTTGGGGGCTGAGGCAATTGGGGTTAAGTGACTTGCCCAGGGTCACACAGCTAGGAAATGTTAAGTATCTGGGATTATATTTGAACTCAGGTCCTCCTGACTTCAAGGCTGGTGTTCTATCTACTGCATCACTGTGTGGGATAAAAATGTGACCCCTGACTCAAAAATCATTACTCAGATCTCTCAAACTGAAGATTAGAAGTTTATTACAACGTTGGGAGATTCTGGAAGATCCTTTCCCCCAGGAAATTAGATTTTACATTTGCCAGACATCTGGCAAATAGGATTCCAAGTCAAAAGTCCCGTCTGCCTTTGATTTTTTAAAAAGTCATACTTAATACCCTCCGGCAGTATGTTAGTTATCAATTTCCTATGAAAAAAACCATGAATGAAATGTCATTATTCTGAGAAATCCTCAGTTTCCCATTTCATTCATCACCTAGCTACCCTTTATAGTGTAGTTTTAAATATAGGGAATTGGGGATAAAAAAAAAAAAAAAAACAACCCAGGATTTGAATCTCATTGTTTCTATATGACCCTGAGTAAGTCATTTATTTTCTCTAGGTGTTGGAGGTTGCACCCAACCATTTCTCAAATCCCTTTCAGCTCTAAAACTGAGATTCTTGGTTCTTCCTACTTCATTTCTAACCCTATAACTTCTCCTAGGCACATTTAAACAAGAATCTTTACTTGTTTTCCTGCCATTCAGGAGATAACTGCCCTGAGAATGGAATAAGCTCCCTAAGTTTTCTCCTCTTTAAATTGTTCCTGAGAGGCACTTTGGGTTAATTGAATGGAAAATTAATTGATTGGGAAAAAAGAATGTTTTTCCTTAAATATGATGTATCTCTCCTGTCTTTTTTTTTTTTTTTTATGACACCATTCCCACTTAAAAACATTGACCCATTTGCTTGCATTTAATGTAAATTGTTCGTTTCTATCCCAAGGCTATTTTCTAGCTAGTCTTCCATTATATTTTTTAACTTGTACTGCCAAAGACCTCAAGCTTGGCATCTTTCCTTTTCTGCTATCAAAACTTATCTGTTTCTGTCCCTAATAAATCAGTGATTAGCTAACCCAAAAAGCTTTTTTGAAGTCCCTGTGATCCTGTGATTTTCTATCACTCCTCCCCTATCTTCTTGCTTATAATCTACTGACCTTCAGATTTCTCATCTAACTTTCTTAATAACTTTGTGCTCCTCTTATCTCATATGATACTTAGTGACTTTAATATTTATGCTGATAAATGTTCTGCATCCCTGACCATACATTTCTTCTATCTCTTCAATTCCAATGACCTCCTCTCCACTTATTCATTAAATAGGTGACTAATACCATAGACTTCAATATAGTATGGAATTGAACAGTCTCCAAGAACCAAAACTGTGAAGTTTTCTCTACAACTGTAACCTCTCATCTCTGTATGTATCTCATTCATTTTACTTACTCAACTGATTCTTCTCTCCATTATAATTTCTGGTGCCTTAATTCTCCCTATTTATTCTTCCCACCCATTTTCTTAACTTTTTCTTAATTTGTCCCACTTGGATTTAACCTCATAATCTGTCACTTTAACAATTCACTAACTGCCATCACACAAATCTTGTCTCTTTGATTTTCTTCCATTTTTTATAATTCAGTTATTTCAGTCTTGCCCAATTCTTGGGGTTTTCTTGGCAGAGATAGTGGAGTGGCTTGTCATTTCATTCTCCAACTCATTTTACAGATGAGAAGCTGAGGCAAATAGGGATAAGTAACTTGCCCAGTCTCACAGAAGTGGTATGAGTTTGAGGACAGATTTGAACTGAAGAAGATGGATCTTCCAAACCATAGATGTGGTATCTATCCATTGTACCACTTAGCTGCCATTGTCATTTTCCATGACTGATCTGCTAATCCTTACAACTAGATAACTTCCTACTACAATTTTTTTTCTCTGAATGCTGAGCATCACTGAAGAAAGTCACAAAAATTGTCTATAGTACTAACCCCACAACTACTCCCATACTTTTCCTTTCTAAGCCTCCAACAACACTTCCAGCCTCCATATAGAATCCACATGACTGAAGCTCTTATGACAAAGAAGACTCAGATAATCAAACCAAAGTTCCCTTAGTTGACCTTCTCTGTCCTCAAAACTTTTCAGCACCATTTCCTATTTTCTCCTAATTCCATCTGATCATGGAGGAAGAATTATGCCTATTCTTCGATTATTCTTCTAGAATCTTACTCTAGCACTAACCATTTTCTCTGTTTCATCTATCTTTGTATATCTCTGACTCTCTCATGCATTATCAATCTCTTTCTATCCAATAGCTGTTCCCATATGCCCACATCAGTATTAAAAAGTGCTAATAATAGATAATTTATATAGTGCTTTAAAGTTTGCAATTTACATGTGTTATTTGATATTAAATGAACTCAGGTCTTCCATCCCCCTCTAAAATAGTCTTTTCTTGTATCAAAACATCCTCATTCAGCTACTGTCCCATTTCTTTCCTCCTTTTCACTTTTAAACTTCTGGGACAAAAAAAGTTGTCTGCCCCTGATGCCTTCACTGTTTTAGTATACATTCTCAGTTCTATCATAGTCTCTCATCCTTGCAAGGTGGCCTTCCTCACCCACTATGTGATTACCTCCTCAAAGGCCATAAACAACCTCTCAATCTCCCAAATCAGTGGCTTCTTTTTAGTCCTCATTGTTTTTATTTGACACTATTGCTTTAGAAGAATCTCTTCCTATATGCTCTTATCTTTCTTGGATTCAAAGATACCACTTTCTTTTGATCCTCATCCTATTTTTCTAATCTCTCTTTTGTTTTCTTTACCAGGTCCTCATTCTCTCCTATTTCCTGAAGGCAGAAGCTCTTAACTTGGGGTCCATGAATTTAAAAATGTTTTAATAACTGTATCTCAATATAGGGGGTTTTATTTGTAAACCTATGTATTTTATTTTATGTATTTAAAACCTTATTTTGAGAAGTGGTCCATGGGCTTCACCAGCATGCCAAAAGGGTGCAACACACAAAAAGGTTAAGAATCCTTGCCTTAATATGTGTCACCCAAAGTTCTGTCCTTAGTGCCCTTCTTCTATCTTTGTAATTTAATAGAAATCTCATTTACTTCTGAAGCTTTGATTATTATCTCTGTATAATCAATCAATGAATCAACATTTATTAAGTACTTACTATGTGCCAGGTACTGTTCTAAACAGTGGAGCTACAAAGAAAAGTAAAAGGCAGTCCCTCTTCTCAAGAAGCTCGCAGTTTAATAGGACATTCAACTCCCAAATCAAATTTCTAGTTCTAACTTTTCTACTAAGCTCCATACTATTATCTTCAGTTGCATATAAGACTGGATGTTCTATTATTACTTAAAATTTACCATGACCAAAACTGAACTTAAGTACTTGTTCTGAAGCAATTGATAGCTCACTGGATAAAATTCTGGGCCTAGAGACAGGAAAACTTGAATTCAGATCTGGCCTTAGATACTTATTAGTTATGTGACCCTGGTCAATTCATTTAACTTCTGTTTGCCTCAATTACCTTAAATGTAAAATGAGGATAAGGACAGAACCTACATTGCAGGGTTGTTATGAGGATCAAATTAGCTAGTATTTGTAAAGTTCTTAACACAGTGCCCACACAGTAGGCTCTATATAAATGCTTGTTCCTCTTCCTCCCCTTCTTTTCTACCTCCAGACTCAATATTTCTATGAATGATAATATCATTTATCTAATCTCTCATTTCTAACTTTGGTGTTCTTATCTTTCATAGCCATTTAATTATTAAGTTTTGTTGATGCTAACCTCCATGTCATCTCTCTCATCCAATCCTCTCCTTTTTATTTCCATCACCATCACCCTAGGAAAAGGTGCATTTTTCACTTGCTTGGAAGATTAAAATGGTTTCCAAAAGGCCATCCTAACACTTCTCTTTCCCCTCTCCAATCAATTCTGCACACTACCAGCAGCCTAATTTTTATGCAGAAAACTGATCATGTCCCTCTTGATCAGAAATAACTGATGCCTTCCTATTGGTGATTAGCATAAGTCAAAGACTTTAGTCTTGTACCTAAGGCCTTCTGTAATATGGTGCAATTCTGCCTTTCTAGCCTTATCTCAGGACTGTTCAAAGCTCCACTTAAACTGTACTATTCTCATTCCTTGTATTTCTGACCTCTGCTTCTTAGAATTTATTCATTCCCAGTTGGCCTACTTCCCATCCATTCAATTAAAATTCCATCTTCTCCCTGAGCTATTTAGTAGGTAGAGTGAACTTATCTATCCAACAGCCTCAAATAACACTTTTTTTTTGTATCTTTCTAATATACTTGCCATGTATCATCTGGCATTCTAGTTATCTCTGAAAATGTTTTTAGGCTTCATGGGTAAGGGCCCTCTTATGTCAATGTCTTTCTTCCCACAATAAATCACTTATAAATCCATTATTTCATCATCATTATCAGTATGAATAGTAATTCCTTTGGGGCAGATAACCACTCATCTATACTTTCTCATCAAGTGGTTTTTGTGTTCTTCTCTTTCCATAAATCCTCCTTAAAATACTGCAGACTTTACTCCAAATTTTTTAATATGTAATGATCATCAGTATAACATTTGGATGGCCTATTATCCCTTTTCTTTCCTAGCCCAGTCTGTCCTGTTTTTTGGTCATACAAGTGCTTAGGGATTTGTTTTAGCTATTTTATAGATATTATCATTGTCAATATATGTAGTCAATTTACAATACAGTACAATCTTCATTTTGTATTTGGCTTACCTGCAATTTAGATTCTTCTGAATATGAATAAGCTTCATGAGGGCAGGGACTTGTTTTATTTTTTGTCTTTGCATCCCCTAGTGTCCAGCATAATGTCCTGAATATAATAGGTGCTAAATAAATATTTTAAAATTGAATTAGATGTTCCACAATTGCCAAAATTTCATAGCTCTAGAGCTTGAAAGGACCTGAGGTTATTTAGTCCAATTCCTTAATTTACAGATGAGCAAAATGAGGCCCAGGGAAATTCACTGGTTTACACAAAGTCATACTGGTTACTGTGGGCTTTCAACTCAGGTCTTCTAACCCAAAGGCAGCAGTCTTTCCACTGTACCTGGCTAACTCACTTATATAAGATCACTAGTGTTAAAAAGATGAGCATTGGTGGCAGGAAATACTGAAATCACTACTTAGTTGACCAAAAATGATCCATTCTGCTTTCTTCTTATGATTAATTATGGTCCTGTCTTTAGGCCTTCCCTGGATATATGTTTAGATGGCCTAAAACTCAATGGTCTTCCCATCTAACTATCTGATTATAAGCAATAGGAATTCTTTGAAAATATAATTTTACTTTTTAAAGTAGTAACAAAAATCTATTTTCTCTTTCTCCCACTCCTCTTTTCCCTTTGAAAAGAAAACAAATTTTTGTAATAAATATGCACAGCCAGGCAAAACAAATTCCCACAGTGGCCATGTCCAAAAATATATGTTGCATTCTGTATAGTGACTCCATCATCTTTCTGTTAGGAGGTAGGTAGTATTATTTGTAATTGGACCTTCGGAATTTTGTTTGACCATTACAATGATCAGAGTTCTTGAAATGTTTCAATTATTTGGGTTTACAATGTTGTTATAGTGTACACTGTTGCACTGGTTCCACTTATTTTAATGTGCATTGATACATACAAGTCTTTCCCAGTTTTCTTTCTGAAATTTTTCCTTGTCATTTCTTATAGGACAATAAGATTTCATTACATTTATATTGGCAATGAGTGTTCTTTATCCATTGGGTTTTCCCTTGTAGGTTATTAGGCCATTTTTTTTGAGTGATCAAAACATAGTGTTCTGAGGTTTAATGCAATCAGCCTAATGTCTTTCATAGCTCAAGAATCTCATAATCTATAAGAAAGTTTTTGCCATTTGACCTTTGTACAGGACACTCACTGATCCACTGACTCTCTAATTCTTTCCAAATCTTACTCTATGAGCCAATGACAACCTGAATTGAATTTATCTTTTTGCATATCTTCTCTTCCTTTACCCAGATACAAGAGAAGCCTCCTCAGGAAGCACTGTCGAAACTGTGGTCCTCTGATCGTTAACCCATTCCCTATAAGTAAGATCACAAACCCATATGCCAAACCTAGACTCAACTTGTTAAAAATTGAGACTACGGGGGGGGGCGGAGCCAAGATGGCGAACTGCGGACAGCTTTCTCTGTGAACTCCCTCCGACATTCCCTCAAATCCAGAAAGTAAGCCTTAAAACTGGTTGCTGAGTGAGGTCCTCACCAAGCATTTGGACTACAACGCACTTCTATAAAAGATCTACCTTGAAAGAACTCCGGAGAAGGTTAGCCTCAGGGGAAATCGGCCTCCGGTCGCGATCGGACTCCAGCCGGGGCGGAAGTCAGGGCTGCGATAGAGGGGCAGATTTTGGGCACCCAGGAAGCCCCTGGGAGACGCCTGGGCCACTTTGCTCTGCTTGCGGGCAGGTGCTTTGGCAGATCTGCCTTTGGAAGGGGGTGGATTGAGAAAAGCTGAAAACGTGGTCCTGGTGCAAATCTAGCCCGACCAGCCTCAGACCGGAAGTCAACTCGGCAAACTGCCCCAGGGCAAATATAAA
>JAJPUD010000217.1:121567-193146 GCA_023553655.1 Myrmecobius fasciatus | reverse complement strand
AGAAATTCAATTGGCCAGCTACAAAAGGAGCTAAAAAAGATAACTGAAGGAAATAATACTCTAAAAATTAAAATTGAACAAATAGAAGTAAATGACTCAATAAGACTTCAAGAATCAGTTAAACAAAAACAAAAAAATGAAAAAATAGAAGAAAATATGAAATATCTCCTAGGAAAAACAACTGACTTGGAAAACAGATCCAGGAGAGACAATTTAAGGATTATCGGACTCCCTGAAAGCCACGATGAAAAAAAGAACCTGGATGCTATCCTCCAGGAAATCATGAAAGAGAATTGCCCTGATGTTTTAGAATCAGAAGGCAAAATTGGCATTGAAAGAATTCACCGATCACCTCCAGAAAGAGACCCCAAAATTAAAATCCCAAGGAATATCGTGGCCAAATTTCAGGACTATCGCACCAAGGAAAAGATATTGCAAGCAGCTAGAAAGAAACAGTTCAAATACCGAGGAACTGTCATTAGAATTACACAGGATCTGTCAGCTTCCACATTGAAGGATCGAAGGGCCTGGAACCAGATATTCCGAAAGGCAAAAGAACTTGGATTACAGCCAAGAATAAGTTATCCAGCTAGAATGAGCATCTTCTTCCAGGGAAGAAGATGGTCATTCAATGATACAGGAGAATTTCACCTATTTCTAATGAAAAGACCTGATCTGAACAAAAAATTTGACCTCCAAATAGAGAACTCAAGAGAAACATAAAAAGGTAAAAAGGAAAACTCTTGAGAACTATATTCCTACTATAGGTATCCTTTAAAGAATGGCAGTATAATTTGATTTTTCTTTGATAATAATGGAAAAGAAATTAGAGGTAGAAGGGATACCATACTGAAAAAGAAAAAGGGGGGAGGGGGGAAAAGGAGGCAAAATAAAGTAAAAATATAGGAGGTAAAATAAGGCAAAATCTCATAAAAAGACATAGAAGATCTAATATAATTGAGGGGAAGAAGGGAGGGTGATGAGTATTGTGTAAACCTTACTCTCATTAGATTGGACTCTAAGAGAGTCAGATACATTTGGCTTCAAAGAAAGCACTGACCCTCCTTGTGGGAAGGTAGGAGGGAGGGGAGAAAAGGAAAGGGATAAACTAATAGAAGGATTAGGGGAAAGGTATAAAGGGGAGGGAGGGACTCTAAAGGGAGGAGGATTATTGGTGGGAGGTGGTCTTCAAGAGCAAAGTACTGGGGAGGGGGGAAGGGAGAGAAGGGAAAGGGAAGAGAAAATCATAACTCTGGGTAAATAAGATGGCAGGGAATACAGATATAGTTATTTTAACTGTGAATGTGAACGGGATGAACTCTCCCATAAAACGGAAGCGGGTAGCAGACTGGATTAAAAGCCAGAATCCTACAATATGTTGTTTACAAGAAACACATCTAAAACATAGAGATACATACAGAGTGAAGGTAAAGGGCTGGAGCAGAATCTTCTATGCTTCAGGTGAACAAAGAAAGGCAGGGGTAGCAATCCTTATCTCGGATCAGGTAAAAACAAAAATAGATCTAATTAAAAGAGATAAGGAAGGAAACTACATTTTACTAAAGGGTTCCATAGACAATGAAGCAGTATCAATACTTAACATATATGCACCAAGTGGTATAGCATCCAAATTCCTAGAGGAGAAGTTAAGAGAGATGCAAGGAGAAATAGACAGTAATACTATACTAGTGGGAGATCTCAACCTTGCTCTCTCAGAATTAGATAAATCAAATTCCAAAATAAATAAGAAAGAAGTTAGGGAGGTTAACAAAAGGCTAGAAAAGTTAGGTATGATAGATCTCTGGAGGAAATTGAATGGTGATAGAAGGGAGTATACTTTTTTCTCAGGGGTTCATGGAACTTATACAAAAATTGATCATGTGTTAGGGCATAAAAACCTCAAAATCAATTGCAGAAAAGCAGAAATAGTAAATGCATCCTTCTCAGATCATGATGCAATAAAACTCACATGTAATATAAGGCCAGGAGAAAATAGGCCACAAGTTATTTGGAAATTAAATAATCTAATCCTGAAGAACAAATGGGTGAAAGAGCAAATTATAGACACAATCGAAAATTTCATCCAGGAGAATGACAACAATGAGACAACATACCAAAATTTGTGGGACTCGGCTAAAGCGGTTATAAGGGGTAATTTTATATCTCTAGATGCTTACTTGCGTAAAACAGAGAAGGAGAAGATTAATGAACTGGGCTTACAATTAAAAAAGCTAGAAAAAGACCAAATTACAAACCCTCAATTAAATACTAAATTGGAAATTCTGAAAATTAAAGGGGAGATCAATAAAATTGAAAATAAGAAAACTATTGAATTAATAAATAAAAGTAAGAGTTGGTTTTATGAAAAAACCAACAAAATAGATAAGCCTTTAGTTAATTTGATTAGAAAAAGAAAAGAGGAAAATCAAATTATTAGTCTCAAAAATGATAAGGGAGAACTTTCCTCCAATGAAGAGGAAATTAGAGTAATAATTAGGAGTTTCTTTGCCCAACTTTATGCCAATAAATTTGAGAATGTAAATGAAATGGAGGAGTATCTACAAAAATATAGATTGCCCAGATTAACAGAAGAGGAAATAAATTATTTAAATAGTCCTATTTCAGAAAAAGAAATAGAACAAGCTATTAATCAACTCCCTAAGAAAAAATCTCCAGGACCAGATGGATTTACATGTGAATTTTACCAAACATTCAAGGAACAATTAATCCCAATACTATATAAACTATTCGAAAAAATAGGGAAAGAAGGTGTACTACCAAATTCCTTCTATGACACAGATATGGTGCTGATAGCTAAACCAGGTAGGGAGAAAACTGAGAAAGAAAACTATAGACCCATTTCCCTAATGAATATTGATGCAAAAATTTTAAATAAGATTTTAGCAACAAGATTACAGAAAGTCATCCCCAGGATAATACATCATGACCAAGTAGGATTTATACCAGGAATGCAGGGCTGGTTCAATATTAGGAAAACTATTAGCATAATCAATTATATTAATAACCAAATTAATAAAAATCATATGATTATCTCCATAGATGCAGAAAAAGCCTTTGATAACATCCAACACCCATTCCTATTAAAAACACTGGAGAGTATAGGAATAAATGGGCTTTTCCTTAAAATGATAAGTAGTATCTACTTAAAACCTTCAGCAAGCATCATATGTAATGGAGTCAAACTAGAACCATTCCCAATAAGATCAGGAGTGAAACAAGGCTGCCCACTGTCACCATTACTATTTAATATTGTATTAGAAATGTTAGCTTTAGCAATAAGAGAAGAAAAAGAGATAAAAGGAATCAGAGTAGGTAGTGAAGAAACCAAATTATCACTCTTTGCAGATGACATGATGGTATACTTAGAGAATCCTAGAGACTCAACTAAAAAACTACTAGAAACAATTCACACCTTTAGCAAAGTGGCAGGATACAAAATAAATCCACATAAATCATCAGCATTTTTACATATTACCAATAAAGTTAAGCAGCAAGAGATACAAAAAGAAATTCCATTCAAAATAACTGTTGATAGTATAAAATATTTGGGAATTTATCTGCCAAGGGATAGTCAGGAACTATATGAACTAAATTACAAAACACTTTCCACACAAATCAAATCAGACCTAGTCAATTGGAAAAACTTAAAATGCTCATGGGTAGGACGAGCGAATATAATAAAAATGACAATACTACCCAAACTAATTTACTTATTTAGTGCCATACCAATCAAACTCCCAAGAAATTATCTTACAGATCTAGAAAAAATAGTAGCAAAGTTCATTTGGAAAAACAAAAGGTCTAGAATTTCAAGGGGATTAATGAAAAAAAAGGCTGAAGATGGTGGACTTGCTGTACCAGATCTAAAACTATATTATAAAGCAGCGGTCATCAAAACCATTTGGTACTGGCTAAGAAATAGAGTAGTCGATCAGTGGAATAGGATAGAATCACAAGACAAACTAGGCAATAACTATAGCAATTTGGTTTTTGATAAACCCAAAGACCCCAGCTTTTGGGATAAGTATTCACTATTTGACAAAAACTGCTGGGAAAACTGGAAACTAGTGTGGAAGAAATTAGGGCTTGACCCACATCTAACACCACATACCGAGATAAGATCTAAATGGGTTCATGATCTGGATATAAAGAGTGATTTTGTAAACAAGTTAGAGGAACATAATATAGTTTACCTCTCAGACCTGTGGAGATGGAATAAATTTATGTCCAAAGAAGAACTGGAACTTTTAATTGAAAACCACATAGATAACTTTGACTATATTAAATTAAAAAGTTTTTGTACAAACAAAATCAATGCAGACAAGATTAGGAGGGAAGCAATAAATTGGGAAATCATCTTTACATTTAAGGGTTCTGATAAAGGTCTCATCTCTAAAATATATAGAGAATTGTCTCATATTTATAAAAATTCAAGCCATTCTCCAATCAATAAATGGTCAAAGGATATGAACAGACAATTTTCAGAGGATGAAATTAAAACTATTTATAGTCATATGAAAAGGTGCTCCAAATCACTATTGATCAGAGAAATGCAAATCAAGACAACCCTGAGATACCACTTCACACCTGTCAGATTGGCTAAAATGACAGGAAAAGTTAATGATGAATGTTGGAGGGGTTGTGGGAAGGCTGGGACACTGATGCATTGTTGGTGGAGCTGTGAACGGATACAGCCATTCTGGAGAACAATTTGGAGCTATGCTCAAAAAGTTATCAAACTGTGCATACCCTTTGACCCAGCAGCATTTCTATTGGGCTTATATCCCAAAGAAATCATAAAGGAAGGAAAAGGCCCCACATGTGCAAGAATGTTTGTGGCAGCCCTTTTTGTAGTGGCTAGAAACTGGAAATTGAATAGATGCCCTTCAATTGGAGAATGGCTGAATAAATTATGGTATATGAATATTATGGAATATTATTGTTCTGTAAGAAATGACCAGCAAGATGATTTCAGAGAGGCCTGGAGAGACTTACATGAACTGATGCTGAGTGAAATGAGCAGAACCAGGAGATCATTATACACAGCAACAACAGTACTATATGACGATCAATTCTGATGGACATGGCTCTCTTCAACAATGAAATGTTTCAAACCACCTCCAATTGTTCACTGAAGAAAGCCATATACACCCAGAGAGAGGGATGCGAAATGTGGACCACAACATAACATTCTCATACTCCTTGATTGATGTTTGCTTACATTGTGTTTCCTTTATCTGATATATCGATAAGATTTTTCTTGCACACCAATGATAAGTTTGGAAATATGTATACATATATTCGATTTGCCAATATTTTAACATAATTAACATGTAGTGGATATCCTGCCATCTAGGGGGAGGGGTGGGGAGTTGGGGGGAAAAATTTGTAACGGAAAGCTATGTAAGGGTTATTGTTGAAGAATTACCCACACATATGTTATTCAAATAAAATAAAAATTAAAAAAAAAATTGAGACTACGGAATGAAGAGATGATTTACCTTGCAAAAAAGAAGACATGATTAGTAGAATTAATATAACATGTTAAAGTTTGCAAAGTGTTTTACAAATTTTCTTATTTTATCCTCACAACAATCCTGGGAGGGAGGAGACTGAAGCAGGCAGAGAGTAAAGACTTAACTTAAGACCATATAGCTATTAAGTCTCTGAGTCTGGATTTGAATTCAGATCTTTCTGACTCTAGACCTAGGCCTCTATTCAGTGTACAATATAACTCTATGCATGAAATAAATCTCCTAGTGGAAGAAGGGATTCTTTACATAATAAATGTATATGGTTATAAATGATAGAACATTACATTTCTCACAGCTCTAAAATTTTTTGCTTGTATGATGGGACTATGACGATTCAAAGTAATCATTGGTATGGTTAATTTGGTATCTTATTCAAGGTCATAAACAAGGGATTAAGTTTAAAAATGAAGATTCTTTCCATGAAAGGCTGATCTGAAACCTTTTGCTTTTTAGGTTTAAATAATATCTTAGAAAAGATTCAATCGTTCCATTATAATCCCTTCTCAAAAGTCATAGATCTTTGATAAGACATCACAGAGACCCATCTCATAGATGCCAATGAAAATTTTGCCCACTTAAGGACTCTGGGCTCAAGCCCAAGATGTATTATTGTAGAGAGCCCTAAACCTGAAGCTTGATTGCACAGATAATTGGACAATCTGAAACAAAATGCCAGTTTCCAAAACCAAACTGATTTCGGCACAGCTTGACCTATCATTTAAGCCAGACAAAAAAGCATTGACATTTCATTTCTCTCTTAAACAACATAAATGGCATTCAGTGTTTAATTATACCCAAGTAATGTGACAACTATAATTTTAGGCACTGAATGTTCACAAAATATTTATAAGCTTAAAGACTTTGTTCAATGATAAACCATGCACAATTAAAATATGTTAAATGTGATTGCATTTTTAAGAAACTGGGTTGTCTTAACTTGCTCAGGATGGAAATGCAGTGGCCATTCATGGGTCTGACCACAGTGGTGATTGGCCCAGACAGCCTGCTTAGTATCTGATTTAGGGCAGTTTATTCTTTCTTAGGTGCCCTCTCTCCCAGGGGTTTACCATCTTGGTGCCAGATTTAGTTCAGATATCCAGTCAGCTTTATTTATCCTAAAACTTAAAGTTAAGTGAAAATTAGTCTCATTCTTCTAGCAGGAATGATGGGCATTAATCACCACCACGCATTATTTTTCAAATTTTTATTTCAAACCCATTGTTAAGGCCTCTTATTAAAAAGTTTACTTCTTTGTGATTTAAACATGTTATTTTAAAAAAACTCACAGCATATTAAATGTTTTATAAAGCCATATATGTATGTGTGTTTTTAAGTGAGGGACCATTACATCATGATCTAATAATTATTTCTTGATATCTCTATCTTCTATCTTTTTATTCATATTGGTTTCTCCAAAAACCCATCTTCAAAAAACAAAAACAAAACATTGCTTACTTGGAATCAGAAAAAAGAACTATGTTTTTCATAATTTTCACAAAATGATTAATCTCTCTTAAACTTTGTCCTTTTTGTTATACCAGCTAATTCCAGATAATTAATATTTTGCAAACCTAATTGCTAAAAATGGAGGGGAAATTATTTCTCAGTTACATTTCATAGAATCCTAGATCTCAGAATTAGAAGAGGCCTTCAGGGTCATCAGGTCCAGATTCTTCATTCTGGGTGGGGGTGGGGTTAAAAAATTTGTTCAAGGTTACACAAGTAGCAAAAGGCAGAACTGGGATTGGAACCCAAAACAACTTGTATAATTAAAAACACACACACACACACACACACACACACACACACACACACAGCAAAGCTACTTTTGTATTGAAAAGTATTCAGGGTGCATTTTCTTTCCTTTGTTATTTCTAAATAAGACTGCCTGGGGGAGGGGTATTGTGGAGACAGTAGCAGGAAATAAACTATAAAATTATGAAAAGAGATACCACCAGAAGTATTTTTATTCATAACTTTATTTTTTTGGTTACTTTTGTGGATTATTAGAAGAATATATGAGCTGGCTATTTCCTACAAAGCAGAATAAGAAGACAATTAGTGATGGTGATGTGTTAATGGGGAAAAAGTCTACTTTGGATATGTCTGGCTTTAGTCTCTGAAAATTGAAGGTTAGAGAAAGAACTCAAGAACTTTCTCCAGAGGAGCCTCGGGTTCAAAAACTACATGATTATTATAATTCCTGATTCTTTTTTCATGTTATCCAGAGCAAGCAAAGCATTGAATTGTTGGGGACCATAGTTTGGGATTCTGAATGGATGTTTGGGGGTTTTATGCTCTCAGAACAGCCTTCCTCCCTTGGGAGATTTCTTTAGTTCTTTTCTTCCACATCTCATATTTTTTAGCTTTCAGCTTTGCAGGAGCATCCAAAGCCAACCCAATGAGTATCACTCCATGCAAGATCTCTGCCTTCTGAACAACTCCAGCAGGACAAATCTACAGAGTATCAGTTCAACATGTCCCCTCTGGATGATGAAATGAACATCTAATACCTAATCATTATGAGAAAAAAATCATTTCACATAAAGGTTAAGCATTTAACAGTTCTTCATGTACTAATAGCATTTCTGGTTAGTTGGACTCATGTTTAAATTTGACAGGAAACAGTACTTTCCAGTACTAATCTTAAATTAATCAAAATTACCCAGGACAAAACTATGAGATGCAATTTTCCAGTCTGTTTATATTTCCTATAAATAACTAACAATTTTATTCATAAAACACACACTATTTCCAAATAGCTAAGAATTTATTTTATTTCCTTGAAAAATGCAATTGTAATAGCTTAAAATTGTTATCATGCTAGGCACTAGTGGCTGTTAATAGCCTTTGAATAAAGAGATTGGATTCCATCAAAATGTACTCTGACACAAGGGACCAAATATTCACAAATAGGTCCCTCGACTGTATGCACAGGAGCCAACAGGATGCTGTTGGCTCAAAAATATTTTTGCACATGTAATTAACCTGCTAAATGCTGCATGCCCACATTTAACAGCCAACTTAATTAACAGTGCTGGAGGACTTGGCCTGAATGCCTAAATTAGAGTTCAGGGTGTTAGCTGTCTAATGAAATAAATTGCCCTTTTGTCTGAAGGAATCATAGGAAAAGGGAGCTGGAAAGGATCTCAGATCACATCTCCCCAGCCTCCCCCATGCCCTCATCTCCCCTTTCCCTACCAATATAAAGGAGATATGATTTAATGGTAAGATTTCAGTGGTATAAGCTTCTAAGGCATGCTTCCTAGTCCAAAAAAGACATACTACACAAACAGAAACACATATTGCAGAGCATGCCTAATAGTATAAATAGATTAAATGCTTTACTGAAGTGGTCTTATTTCAGAGGAAATAATCCTTCTCCCTAACCACCCAAATCCTGACAAATATCTCTCCTATTAATTGGTAAACCTCTGGAATTCTTTGTCCTATTTCTTTGTCTTAAGTCCTTTTCTTAAATTAGAATACAAATAGACCCAGGAACCAAAAGTCTAAGTCATATTCATTTGTACTTTTATGTAAATGAATTTGTTATATTCTTTATATAGTTTATTATATTCTCTCTATATACATGTATGTATCTCTCTCTCTCTCTATATATATATATTCTTATATTTCTCAAAAGAAGTTATGAAGACTGAACCTTTGTTTTCAAGCAAGTTTCCACAAAGATAGGATGCCCCATTTCTCTCCTTTCACTTTATGCCAAGTAGAATTAGCTCACTCCTTCCATCTTTTCTTCTCTCCATCATGGAGTAGTAAACAAGTTAGGTACTATGAATGGCAGATTTGACTTAGCCCTTATACAAATCCATGCTATCAGATGGTTTGGAAAATTCTAAAGATAGGTAACCAGTAAAGATATTTTGCAGCTCAATCTAAAAGGTTTATGTGGAACTTAGAAAAGAGTTACAAAATTTATTCTTAAAAGTCTTCATCTTGAGTGGAATAGGACCATATAAACTCATGGGCCAAAGAGCATGAATGGTGCAGCACAAACCGTTACTCTACCCATGTTAGATCCTGAAATAGAGAAGAAAAAGCAACAATGTACTGTGCTGGTCCTTTGTAAGAGATTTATGGAAGGAATTCTTTACTCTTTTTGCATCATCATCTCCATTGCCAGTATGTAAAGCACAACCCATGGAACCTTTTTTAGAATGTTTTCAATAATTGAAATTATTAATAAAAATTAAAATTTAATTGCTTTTCACATACAAGTTCATAGATCTCTTAAAATCCTCTCAAGTTAAGAACCTTCAATTTATGGGAAGTCAGGGATAAGAGATATATGGAATGAAAAGTTGTTGGTTAGTTTCTATAAGTACCACTTGAGGAGTATCCTCATGGATAGGATTCAATGAATCACTGAAACATTAAAGTACAAAAGTGGGAACAATCTAGGATAGGAAATAATGGCATTTGCAACCTTTTGGGATCATGTATCTAAGATCATAGCTCTAAAATTGGAAGGCACTTCAAAGTTCAATTAGTATAACCCCCTTTATTTTAAAAATGAGAAAAATGAAGAAAAAACAAGGAAGTTGACTCATTTAGGTTGTAAGCAGTGTTGGTGGTCAGACTGGAAAATTGTCTTTTGTTCTATCTTTTCCCACATATATTTCAAACTCTTTAAGAATAGGAACTGACCCTTCTGTTCAATGCTCAGTTCACTATGAACTCCTGACATGGATAAATACTGAAAATAATGGGACAGAAAGGATGGCCTCTTTACTGGAAAACTGAGATTTTTATTCCATAGTCACATCCTGTGTTAGACTCATCTGTTTTCAACCTTTTTCTTTTTAATGTGTTTACACACTAAGAATTAAGTGTACCACCTGGGGTCAGCTAAAACCCAGCTGATATAGTTCTGTCAAGTGTGTACAAAATGGTAAATTGCTTTTGGGATGAATGAATCAAAATTTAAACAAAAGAGAACCCAGTGGTAATTTCAGCTGGACTTTTCCACCAGGCAGGAGGGCATGGAAAGATATTTTTAATTTTATGTTAAAAGACCACTTAGTAAAAAAAAAGTTTTTTTTCTCCCTAAATCCCTACTATCAGTACTTGTGGTTGGTTTCAAAGGCATATTGTGAGTGGGGTTTTTGTTTGCTTGTTTTGGTTTAGTTTTTTTTGGTAGAGATTATTCAATATATTACTATTGTTGCTTGGTCTTTGAAAGTATTAAGGGGAGTGAGCACTACAATCTATTTGTAGGTAGAAACAAATACAAAAACAAATACACAGAGAATAGGCACCTGAGAATATTTAACTTCTTAGAATGACTAAGGGGAAGTGGGTTCTGACCTGGAGCTTTTGATGTGGGGTTTATAGGAGGATTCATATAATCACCCTTGGGCTGTTGTAAGTACAAATGCAGCTCTTTCTAATTATACACAAGAGATGGAGGCCCTGAGAATAAGCTTCAGAGAGTCCTACTCGGTTTCTAGAATTGGCCTCTATAAGACAGGCACCCAGTCACCTACCTTTCTAGTACAGTGGTCAATTGTTTGGGGGAAAACAAACCTGCCAGATTGTGTGTCACTGAGGACGGATATCAGTGTCTAATCTTGGTAAAAATGGAACATAGGGCTACCCGGGGCCTTGTCAAAATCAATGCTCTCATCTAGTAAGTTTAATAACAGAGCAATGTTTACATTTTCCCCTATGCCCCAGGTAGTATAGAAGTTGGACACCTGAAAAGCCTGAGTGATTTTTAAAAGTAGTACCAATATTAGCTCTCCTTTACTATACTGGGAGGCCTGATTTATCTGCATCATTTTGTGTACAGACATGTACACAGATATAGATACAGATTAGACATTAATAGACATAGAACCCCTGACAAAGACCTAAAAACCAGCATCTTCACAGGTTCATAAATAATTTCTGATGAGACATTGTTTTTCCTATTGATAATAATATTAACTCTAAGGAAAACATATCACTGAATGACATAATGAGCCAATGCAATATTTGCCAAAGAAAATTATACTCATTTATACACATAACTTTCTTACCTGGTCTGATCTTCAATAGGGCACTCCAAAAACCAAAAACCAAGTAAAAAGCAAAACCCAATGTCAATAAAGGCAGTTTAATGTGTACTTTTGTACTATAGGAATATTTGAAATTTTTCAGTAGCATCATCAATTAAAGGAAATCCTGCTGTAATAACCGAAGCACATGCATGAATCCAAGGACATTAATTATTATACAAAGTTATAATATCTTTGGAGAGCCTATGGGATGTAGGGTATCATCTGAAGGGCTCTATCAAAACTCAAACATCATATTTCCTATGGAAGAATTAAGGATGTTCAAAGTTCAAAACTAGAGACTGAGTCCTACAAACTAGGAAGCTGGGTCCCAGATTAGCCAGTGGTTTTTTTTTTTTTGTAATCATATCTTAAAGGTCTTTCTCCAAATTGTTATTTATTTCCTTTATTCCTGAATTTTGCCCAGTGTCTGATCATATTAGTCTGTTTCTCCAGAAGCTTCAGTAGTTCCCCATTACCTTTAGAATAAAACATAAATTGCTAAAATATAATGCTATTCACAAATGGATTCCAATGGATCAGGTATCATTCCCCATCATTCAATCAAGGTGCTCAACTTAATGTTTTCTTTATATGATATGTTATTTCTCCTTGCAGAGACTACTATAACTTCCCATAATTGGAGTGTTCTCCATCCTCATCTCTTTCTTTTGGAGTCCATTGTTCCCCTCAAAGCTTAGTTCAAATGCCACCTCTTCCAAAAGAAGATTCCTGCTTCCCTCAGTTGTTAGTATCCACCCCAAATGACTTTGCATTGATTTTGTATTTACTCATCATTAAAATGGTATTTCCTGAAAGTAATTCTAATTTCTTGAAGGCAACTGCTTCATTTTTGTTTTTATATCTTCCAGGACTTATCATAGTGTTTAGCAAGCACATAGAAAAAGCTCAAAGAATGCTTCTTTGATTGAGTCATACAGTTTATAAGACTATTATTTTCTCATTTACATAGCCCTTATAGACCACAGATCTAGGAAGAACTATACTTGTCATCTAGTAAAGCCTCATTTTATAGAGAAGATTTAGGCCCAGATAGATTAAGTCTAAAATTATATATATATAGGTAATAATTGTTAGAGGCAAGATTTGAACCAAGATTACCTGACTCCAGAACCAGTGCTCTTTCCATTGTATTATACTCTCTCCTTAAGTTTGAAGACTTCTTTTCAGTCACTTCTGAGGCTTATTTTCCCTCCTTCAGTCTTCCTACTTTTGTAATGCCTTATACAATGATGGTCATGATATTACCTTTATTTTTTAGTCACATATCACTGTGCTAACCACAGACCAACATGACACATAGGCAACACTGCCATTTTCTGAGGCTAACTATAGGAATTGGTTCTTACCTTTTTTCATATTACTCTTTGGCAATCTAGTCAAGTCTATGGCCCTTTTAAAAAACAATCATGTTAAATAAATGAAGGAAATGCAAAATTTCAGTTACAGATTAGTTAAAATGAACAATTGTTTTAAGATTGGAAAAGGAGTATGATGAAGTTATATGTTATCACTTTAGTTAATACATATATAGAGCATATCATGCAAAATGCCAGATGAAATCAAAAGCTAGAATTATGGTAGCAAGGAAAAATGTTAACAATCTCAGATATGCAGATGATACCTCTCTGATGGCAGAAGAGGAATTACAAACCTCTTGATGAGGGTGAAAGAGGAGAGTATGAAGACTGGCTTGAAGCTTAACATAAAAAAAAAATCCCTAAAAATTTGGCAACTGCCCCATCACTCATGGCAAGTAGAGGAGAAGAAATGGAAGTAGTGTTAGATTTTCTGTTCTAGAGCTCAAAGATCATTGTATATGGCAAGTGTAGCCATAGTTGTTTGTCCTTCATTCTTTTTTTTTTTAATTAAAGCTTTTTATTTTTTAAAAGTGGACAATTCTTCAACATTAGGCCTTGCAAAACCCTGTGTTCCAATTTTCCCCTTCTTTCCCCCATGCCCTCTCCTAGATGGAAAGTAGTCCAATATATGCTAAATATAGAAATATATGTTAAATCAATATATGTATACATATTTATACAATTATCAGGCCGCACAAGAAAAAAAGAGAAGCAAAGTAAAATGCAAGCAAAAAACAACAAAAAGAGTGAAAATGCTGTTGCGAACCTCTCTCTGGGTGTATATGGCTTTCTTCATCACTGAACAATTGGAACTGGTTCAAATCATCTCATTGTTGAAGAGAACCATGTCCATCAGTCTTGATCATTGTAAAACCTTGTTGCTATGTATAATGATCTCCTGGTTCTGCTCATTTCACTTAGCATCAGTTCATATAAGTCTCTCCAGGCCTCTCTGATATCATCCTGTTGGTCATTTCTTACAGAACAATAATATTCCATAACATTCATATACCATAATTTATTCAGCCATTGTCCAATTGATGGGCATCTATTCAATTTCCAGTTTCTAGCCACTACAAAAAGGGCTGCCACAAACATTCTTGCACACGTAGGTCCCTTTCCTTCCTTTAAGATCTCTTTGGGATATAGGCCCAATAGAAACACTGCTGGGTCAAAGGGTATGCACAGTTTGATAACTTTTTGAGAATAGTTCTAAATTGCTCTCCAGAATGGTTGGATCCATTCATAGTTCCACCAACAATGTATCAGTGTCCCAGTTTTCCCATATCCCCTCCAATATTTGTCATTATCTTTTCTTGTCATTTTAGCCCATCTGACAGGTGAGTAGTAGTATCTCAGAGTTGTCTTAATTTGCATTTCTCTGATCAACAGTGATTTGCAGCATCTTTTCATATGACTAAAAATAGTTTCAATTTCTTCATCTGAAAATTGTCTATTCATATCCTTTGACCATTTATCGATTGGAGAGTGGCTTGAATTCTTATAAATATGAGACAAGTCTCTATATTTTAGAAATGAGGCCTTTATCAGAACCTTTAAATGTAAAGATGATTTTCCAATTTATTGCTTCCCTCTTAATCTTGTCTGCATTAGTTTTGTTTGTACAAAAACTTTTTAACTTAATATAATCAAAATTATCTGTCTGGTGTTCAATTAAGAGTTCTAGTTCTTCTTGGGACACAAATTCCTTCCTTCTCCAAAGGTTTGAGAGGTAAACTATCCTATGTTCCTCTAATTTGCTTATAATATCACTCTTTATATCTAAATCATGAACCCATTTAGTATGTGGTGTTAGGTGTGGGTTAAGCCCTAATTTCTTCCATACTAGTTTACAATTTTCCCAGCAGTTTTTGTCAAATAGTGAGTACTTATCCTAAAAGCTGGGGTCTTTGAATTTATCAAACACTAGATTGCTATAGTTATTGGCTGGTTTGTCCTGTGATCCTATCCTATTCCACTGATCGACTACTCTATTTATTAACCATTACCAAATGGTTTTGTTGAATGCTGCTTTATAATATAGTTTTAGATCTGGCACACAAAGCCACCCTCATCAGCTTCCCTCCTACTCTTAGCTGAGGACCTTACCTCATACTTAACTGAAAAAATTAAGATAATTTTCCAAGATTTCCTCTTTTCCCACATCATATAGACATTGTCTATTATCTCTTTTTCCACTCCTGTCTTAGGTGAAGAGGTGCCTCTTTTCTTTGTCAAGGCCAACCTCTTATACAAGTACCCAGCTTGATCCCATCTCTTCCCATCACACATCCCACAGGTTGCCCTAACTCTTTCCTCAATCTCAATCTTCTGGCTCCTTTCCCATTGCCTACAAACATACCCCATGTATCCAAAAATTTTAAAAGACCCTTCTTTGACCTAGTCATTTTTGGTAACTGTTGCCCATCTTTCTCCTCACCTCTAAGACCAAATGATAGCTTTCAGTTTTAAATTTTAGTAGTTTAAAATTTCTTTTTTTAATTAAAGCTTTATATTTACAGAACATATGAGTGATTTTTCTACATTGACCTTTGCAAAAAAATTTTTTTTGTTCCAAATTTTTCCCCTCCTTCCCCCTCACATCTCTAGATGACAGGTAGTCTAATACATGTTAAATATGTTAAATTATATGATAAATCCCACATATGTATACATATCTATACAGTTATCTTACTGCACAAGAAAAATCAGATCTAGAAAGAGAAAAAAAAACAACGTAAGAAAGAAAACAAAATGTAAACAAATATTCACAGAAAGTGTTAAAATGTTGTGGTCCACATTCAGTTCCCACTGGCCTCTCTCTGGATGTATATGACTATCTTTATTGCTGAATAACAGGAAATGAGGTTTGATCACCTCATTGTTGAAGAGAACCATGTCCATCAGAATTGATCATCGTATAGTCTTGTTGTGGCTGTGTATATTGATCTCCTAATTCTGCTTATTTCACCTAGTATCAGTTCATGTAGGTCTCTCCAGGCCTCTCTGAAATCATCTTGCTGGTCGTTTCTTATAGAATAATAATATTCCATAACATTTATATACCATAATTTATTCAGCCATTCTCCAATTGATGGACATCTACTCAGTTTCCAGCTTCTTGCCAGTATAAAAAGGGCTGCCACAAACATTTTTGCTCATGTGGGTCCCTTTCTGTCCTTTAAGATCTCTTTGGGATATAAGCCCAGTAGAAATAATGCTGGATCAAAGGGTATCCACAGTTTGATAACTTTTTGAGCATAGTTCCAAATTGCTCTCCAGAATGGCTGGATCCGTTCACAGTTCCACCAACAATGTATCAGTGTCCCAGTTTTCCCACATCCCCTCCAACATTGGTCATTATCTTTTCCTGTCATCTAAACAAATCTGAGAGGTGTATAGTGGTATCTCAGAGTTGTCTTAATTTGCATTTCTCTGATCAATAGTGATTTGGAGCACCTTTTCATATGACTAGAAATAGTTTTAATTTCTTCATCTGAAAATTGTCTGTTCATATCCTTTGACCATTTATCAGTTGGAGAATGGCTTGAATTCTTACAAATTTGAGTCAATTCTTTATATATTTTAGAAATGAGGCCTTTATCAGAATCTTTGAATGTAAAAATGTTTTCCCAATTTATTGCTTCCTTTCTAATCTTTTCTGCATTGTTTTCTTTGTACAAAATCTTTTCAACTAAATATAATCAAAATTATCTCTTTTGTGATCAATAATGAACTCCAGTTCTTCTTTGGCCACAAATTTCTTCCTCCTCCACAGATCTGAGAAGTAAACTATCCTATGTTCTTCTTATGTGTTTATAATATCGTTCTTTATGTTTAAATCATGAAGCCATTTCAAGCTTACCTTGGTATATGGTGTTAGGTGTGGGTCAATGCCCAGTTTCTGCCATTTGGAAAATAGTTTTCAATTTTCCCAGCAGGTTTTGTCAAATAGTGAATTCTTATGCCAAAAGCTGGGGTCTTTGGGTTTGTCAAACACTAGATTGCTATAGTTATTGACTATTTCTTCCTGTGAACCTAACCTATTCCACTGATCAACTATTCCATTTCTTAGCCAGTGCCAAATGGTTTTAATGACTATTGCTTTATAATATAATTTTAGATCTGGCACAGCTTGTCCTTCATTCTTTTTTTTTAAAGCTTTTTATTTACATCTGATAAGATGGAGATTAATACAATTCTCATTCCCCTTCCTTTTTTCCCCTCAATCATTATAGGTTTTCTTTGCCTCTACATGTGATGTAATTTCCCTTATTTTACCTCCTTTTCCTCTTCTTTCAGTGTTGTCCCTTGTCCTTCATTCTTGAAGAGGATTTGTGACATTAGGAAGGTAATGTCATGACTTTCAAGTGAATTGGATTTAAGTGCATAGGACTATGCAAAGTCACCAGTTTCACTTTCTCCTCCAGAGTCGCCTTGATCCAGTAGCAAGATATAGATTAGGATGACTTGACTTGGATCTGAATGCAATGAGAGACATTGGCCTGTTTCTGAAGGATAGCAATGGCAAATCTGGACAGCATATTAAAATGCAAAGACATCACCAAACTGACAATGCCCATATAATAAAAGCTATGGTTTTTTCAGTAGTAATATATGACTCATATAGTTAAAGCTATAATTTTGCTAGGAGTAAGGTATGTGAGAATTAGACCATAAAGAAAATTTGAGTGTTCTAGCTTTTGAATTTTGATACTGGAAAAGACATTTGAGAGTCTTTTTGACAACAAGGAGATCAAATCATTCAATACTTAAAGAAATCAATTCAGGCTATTCACTAGAAGGTTAAATACTGAAGATAAGCTTAAATATTTTGGCCACATAATAAGAAAATGAGACTCATTGGAAAAAATCCTAATTTTGAGAAAGAATGAGGGCAGATACAGAAAGATTGAGGGCAGGATATAGAAAGACTTGATGGGTGGTGGTCCATTGAGTCACAAAGAGTTGGACATGATTGAACAATAACAATTGTTTTTCTATCCAAGGTACAGACCTCTTTGGATAGAGATCCAAGATAAGAACACCTGTTATAAAGAAGGTTCTCATGTGAAAGCTGTTTTTCCCAAAGCTTGGACACAGTCCATGACATTTTCATCTGACCATTTATGAATAAGTCATTGCATTTTCTGTTGTGGAATATCTAAGCTGTTGTAAGCAGGAATTTTCTCTGCCTCTGTGGATGGAGAATGGTAATGCTTCCATCTTATTCCCATTCTAGAGCAATAGCCAGGAAAATGTCATGTTTTAAATCTAGCACTAATGCTCATGGTTGGGGAGTGCTCTGGATTCCCACATGAAACACTCCCACTGATGTCAATAGACATTGCTCAGATGATTGTGCTCAGCATGGCAAAGCTCGGTGTCATCTCCAAGCTGCTGTATTTATTCACATATTATCTCTTCTTGCGTAGTTACCATTTCCTCTTCTCCACCCTACCCCCATTTTGTGGGGGGAATGCAATAATTTTTCTCTACTTTCTACGTAATGTCTTCTCATTAAGCCATTCTCAGGAATCAGGAATTGTTGAACATTTGGTGAGCATAGGGTTTGAGACCTCAGAGCTGAACTTTTAATGCTTTTATATAACAAATACTAGGGGAATAATTCTTGGGGATAGGGAGCAATGATAATAATAATATGATTGCTCTTATCTCAGCAAAACACACATTCTAGCAGTAAAATATTATAATAGAGGAGGGGTTTATAGTAATAAAATTTTGTATTATCTTTATTTTCTAGCTTTTTCCTCATTCTCTTTTATTCCAATGTCCCTATAGTTTGAAAGGGAAAGGATCTAGGAGAAAAGACTATGCAAAAATTATTTATGGATTCAACAAAGTCAAAGAAGATGAAGTTATTTAGTCTGTAGAAGAAAATGCTGAGGGATGAATTAACTGGCTTCAATTATATGAAGGATTATAATAAAGATGTTAGCCAGCTGTTCTCCATGTCCACTCAGGACATGAGAGGCAGAACAAGGGAAAATTGGCGTAGGTGGTAAGATGAGAGATTTAGTTAAACAAAGAATAATTTTTTGTCACATAAGTCTGTTGAATTTCATAAAAAGACTTAAGAGACTTAAAAAGTAGGAGAAAGCAAAATGGTGACTGGATGGAGAGGGGTTTTTGAAGATCAGCTTTGCCTCCATCATATTCCATTCTGGCCCTGTTTGACATATATATTACATCTCATTTATCCATTGGGTAGATATCTTACCCTTGTCTCCCAGACAATGATTAACTTTAAATTCTGAATCTATATCCCACAACAAACTGCATAGATCTAATCTATCAGTCCATTGTCCTCAGAGGTTGCCCATAATATGCACCTTGAGGTGCCTTTCACTACCAAAGCAATTGGTGTAATGACTTCTCTTATGCTTAAATTTTTCTCTCAGAAAACTCCCTCTCTCTGTCTCTATTAACACTTTATGCCAAAGATATTAAACAAATTGACTGAAAGGTGCTATAGAATGGTGGATAAAGAGTAGATTTTGGAGTCAGGCAGACCTTTGTTGAAATAAAAATGTCCACTGGCTGTGGGATTTTGGACAAGTGATTTAATTTCTCACAGTTTCAATATCTTCTAAGACTACAAGTTCAGGGCAAGTGCCTATCTGCACTAGTGGAAGGAGTTTTCTCATTATCCCCCAATCCCACAAAATCTCAACTACTATAAAAAATTAACTTATAAATCCATGTGAGATGCTTATAGGCAAAGAAAGATGACTGTTTGCAACTAGCAGTGTGCTTGTTTATATGTTCAAAAATAGAAGTTATATTACTTTAAGAGAATCCAGAATCCCAAAATCCAGATTTACCAAAGAGAAAATTTAGGGATTAATTATTTGCTTTATAAAATTATTCATGCCAGGATTCCTTTAAATAGACAGACTCCCCTAGTGAAGTTGGAATAGGTTTTGTTGAACCAAAGTTTTATTTATTTATGATTTTTGAAGAGCATATATGCTATAACTATATTTATATTGCAGATAGAAGAATGAAAGGAAAAGCTTCAGAAAGCAAATTTCATTAATTTGAGAAGTAAAAGCATTGTATGTCTGACTTCAAAAGAATGGGGGGGAACCCAACAACCCCCCCCAAATCTGCTTTCACTTTGCCAGAAACATGCCCATAATCTAGTATCATATCAACTAAGAAGCTATAAAATAATAACTAGCATTTATATAGTACTTTAAGGTTTGAAAAGTGCTTTACAATTATCTCATTTTATACTTACAACAATCCTGAGGGGTAGGTGCTAGTAATATCACAGAGCTGCTATCTTCTTTGTTCACAGCTAATAAGTGTCTGAGGCCAAATTTGAATTCAAGTTTTCCTGACCTCAAGTTCAACACTTTATTCACTGGATTGTATCAACTAGTTAACATATCCCAAATCTCCAGGGATGTCATAGCACATCTACCCTCCATCTCCAGCTCTACCTAATTTTTAAAGTGTGATGCTAAGTACTATTAGCATAGACAAAATAGAATATCCTCCTCTAAGTACTCATGAGAGACAGCATGGCATAGTAGAGAGAAGGTAAATTTAAGCCTCATCTCTGAAAGTCCTAAAACAGCTATGTGACCTGATGAATTCATTTAATGTCTAGATGACCCAGGCAACTCATTAAGACTCAGTTAAAGAGTAGGTTCTGATTCCCAATGCTAAAAATTTTCTCATTAATTGAACAAGCTATTAATCAACTCCCTAAGAAAAAATTTCCAAGGCTAGATGAATTTACATGTGAATTCTACCAAACATTTAAAGAACAATTAATTCTAATCCTATATAAACTATTTGGAAAAATAGGGAAAGAAGGAATCCTACCAAATTCCTTTTTTGACACAAATATAGTGCTGATATCTAAACCAGGTAGGGTCGAAACAGAGAAAGAAAATTATAAACTAATTTCCCTAATGAATATTAATGTAAAAATCTCAAATAAAATATTAGCAAAGATTTTACAGTAAATTATCATCAGGGCAATATACAATGACCAAGTAGAATTTATACTAGGAATGCAGGACTGGTTCAATATTAGCATAATTGACTATATCAATAACCAAACTAACTGAAATCATATGATTATCTCAATAGATGCAGAAAAAATTGATAAAATCCAATATCAATTCCTATTAAAAACTCTAGAGAGCATAGGAGTCTATGGAGTTTTTCTTAAAATGATCTGTAGAATTTATCTAAACCCATCAACAAGCATTATATGTAATAGAGATAAACTAGAAGCATTCCTAATAATATCAGGGGTGAAACAAGATTGCCCACTATCATGATTACTATTCATTATTCTATTAGAAATGTTATCTTTAGCAAAAAGAGAAGGAAAAGAAATTAAAGAAATTAGAGTAGGTAAGGAGGAAACACAATTATCACTCTTTGCAGATGATACGATGGAATCTTTAAAGAATCCTAGAGAATTAACTAAAAAACTACTAGAAACAATTCAAAACTTTAGTAAAGTTGCAGGATACAAAATAAATCCACATAAATCAACACTTCTATATGTTGCCAACAAAGTCCATCAGCAAGAGATAAAAAGAGAAATTCCATTTAAAATAACTGTAGATAATATAAAATATTTGGGAGGCTACCTGCCAAGACAAAGTTAAGAACTATATGAACACAATTACAAAACATTTTCCACACAAATCAAATCAGATCCAAACAACTGGAAGAATATCAAGTACTCATGGGTAGGCCAAGCTAATATAATAAAAATGAAAATTCTACCTAAATTAATCTACTTATTCAGGACCATACCAATCAAATTGCCAAGAAATTACAGATTTAGAAAAAATAATAATAAAGTTCACCTGAAACAACAAAAGATCAAGAATTTAAATGGAATTAATGAAAAAATGCAAATGAAGCTGGCCTAGCTGTACCAGACCTACAAGTATATCATAAGCAATGATTATCAAAACCATTTGATACTGGCCAAGAAATAGAATGTAGATCAGGGGAATTGGTTAGGTTCACAAGACATATAGTCAACGACTATAGTAATCTAATGTTTGATAAATCCAAAACCCTCAGCTTTTGAGATAAGAACTCAATATTTGACAAAAATTGCTGGGGAAAGTGGAAAATAGTAGGGCAGAAACTAAGCATTGACCAACACTTAACACCCTGTACCATTTTGCAAGGGTGAATGCTGAAAAACTATCTTTGCATACATCATGAAAAAAAGCTATTATTTGAAAATAAATAAAAAGATAAAAATAAGTTTAAAAAAAGTTTTCTTATTAGGAACTTCTACCAATGAACTCACTGGTCTCATTCTATCCTTTTTGCTCCCCATCTAAGTCCAATAAATTTGCTTTTTCATAGAATCAACAATTGTGAAGGGCATCTTTTCTGCTTTTCCTTCCACATTTTTTTTCCTATTCCAAACTGTCTTATTGCCAGAAAAAGTAAAACTTTTTTCTTGATTGTTTACCTAGTCTATCCATTTTTTGATGGGCAATCTACAAATGTTTAGCACTGATGCAATAGGCTCAATGCATTGGAAGGTCATTACATGATATGTGGATTGGGAAACCAACTAGAATATTTATATATACTTTTTGCCAAGAATTTATGAAAATCAGGAATTTGGAATGCATCAAATTCTCCAGAAGATGAAGAGACCAAGAAAGCCTGGAGAAGAGAGATCCAGGAACAATTGTGATATAATGCACATACAAAATGGAGAAGGTAAGTAGCAGGGAAAGAGTTACTTTCCCATAATATCATAGGAATAAAGTTCAATCACTAAGTAGGGAGGAGCTGAGATTGATGGACTGATCAAGCTTATATTGAGGAGCAAATGACAATTGAAGCTGGCAGTACTAGAGCTAAGATAAATTAATACCTGGCATGCTGAAGTCAAAACAAGGGGACCGAGACTAAAGGGAAAGTAGGTGAGACCATGAAAAGGAAAGCAGAGATTCTCTACATTGATGTTCTCCAACTTCACTGAAGCTACTGAGATTTTTCCAATTGGTATTATCAATTTGTGTATGCTGATCTCTTTCTGGAAAGAAGTTAACAATGGCCCTATGTTCTTGTTAGTATAAGGGTTTCAGATTTTGATAAATAAACAGGATGTCAGGGGCAAATAAGAAAGACAGTGAATTATAAGCATACCTCTCATTTAGTCTGTATCTTGTAAAGAGTCAGGACCTTTTCAGACTTGACTACATTACTTTCAAGCAGTTAGGAGGTACAGTGGCTAGTGTCCAGTCTGAAATCAAGAAGACTTACCTTCCTGAGTTCAAATATGGCCTCAGACACTTATTAGCCATGTAATCCTAAGCAAACCATTTTACCTTTGTGCTTCAGTTTCTCATTTGTAAAATGAGCTGGAGAAGGAAATGGCAAACCATTCCAGTATATTTGCCAAGAAAACTCCAAATGTGGTCAGAATGGGACTGGATTGAAACAACTGGTGAAACTGAGTAACATATTTGAATATAAAATTACTGGGAAAGCACCTGAGCAAAGACAATGAACTTACCTTCCTGACAAAGATTGTCTCAATATCTTTCCTATATGCATGACCAGAACTAGTTGGGTTTGGGAGGCTCTGAAGAAAAGTATAGAAGAGAAAAGGTATTAGATTGACTACCAAATTGAAGGTCTACAGAGCTGTTGTGCTGACTTCAATATTGTATTGTGAAATCTGGATAGTTTAATTTATCAGTGCTATGCTAGGAAATTGAATTGTTTCCTTTTGAATTGTCTTAGGAAAATTCTGAAGATCACCTGTCAATAGAAGATGCCAACACTGAAGTCCTTTGTAAAACTAAACCAAACATATGCTTGCCTAAAAGTATATTTTTATGGAGAACTCACACATGGAAAGCATTCAAATGGGGGTCAGAAAAAAGCAATATAAGGATACTCTCAAGGTCTCTCTGAAGAACTTTGGATTAATTGCATGACACAGGAGACACTGGCATGGGACCACCCAGCATGGTGTGCCCTCATCGGAGAAGGTGTTGTACTCTAGAACAGAATTGAAGTAGCTAGACGCACTGTAACTTAACTCTAAAATAGTGTTGCCATTTTGGGTCTCTTGGAGAATGGAAGAATTAACAACCAATCATGAATAAATGATATCTAGATCTAGCAGAGAACCTTTGAAAAAGTAGGGAAAGGAAGTTAGAAGAGCTGGATATAATTTCTCTACATCTGTGACTGTCTAAATACAAGGACTTTAGATCCTTAGCTCTTGTATGAAACCATAAAGCCCATTAGCATAGAAACAACCACATAAGCATCTACTCAAACCCCCAGTATGAAAGTAAGAAGTTATAGCAATCCAATTCAGATATCAAAGTAGAGTCTGACAGGGAAAATTCTGTGGTCCTTGAAAAATAACTTAGACACACTTATGGTATATCTTAGAAAAAACTTGGCCAGCTGACTTCCTATACTTTTAGATATATTCTGGATTTAAAAGACTTCAAGCATGTGAGGATACAGTGTTATTATCAAGATAATTTTAAAAATACAAGAAGATGTACCCTAGCATGGTCTTTTATGGAGGATTTATTAAAAAGAAACATGGAAGATCTGAATCAGTTGAAAAAATACCCAATTTTGTGAAACTACTTTTTTGAATTTAATAGTATTATTTTTTTTCAATTACATGTAAAGATAGTTTTCAGCATTCATTTTTGTTATGACTGCGTTTCAAATTTTTCTCCCTTTTTCCTTTCCACTTCTTTTCCCCAAGACAGCAAGCAATCCAATATAGGCTATACAATCATGTTAAACATATTTCTATACTAGTCATGTTGTGAAAGAAGAATCAGAACACAAGGAAAAATTCATGAGTAAGAAAAAACAAAATTTAAAAGATAAAAATAGTGTGCTTAAGGGCAGCTAGGTGGTGCAGTGGATAGAGCACCCTCCCCAAAGTCAGGAGGACCTGAGTTCAAATCTGATCTCAGACACTTAACATGCCCTAGCTGTTTGACCCTGGGCAAGTCACTTAACCTCAATTGCCTCAGCCAAAAAAAAAATAGTATGCTTAAATCTGTATTCAGGCTTCACAATTCTTTCTTTTTTCCCATTACAAGTTGTTTGGAATTATCTTGGATCACTGTGCTGCTGAGATGAAGAAAGTCTGTCATAGTTGCTTATTATGCCCTTTCTGTGTCCAGTGTTCTTCAGGTTCTACTTACTTCACTCAGCATCAGTTCATGTAAGTTTTTCCAGGTTTTTCTGAAATCAGTTTGCTCATCATTTCTTATAGAATAATATTCCATTACGTTCCTATGATACAACTTGTTCAGCTATTTCCCAATTGATGGGCATCCCCTCAATTTCCAATTCTTTGCTACCATAAAAGAGCTTCTAGGTAAATATTTTTGTACATGTGGGTCCTTTCCCCCTTTTTATGATCTGTTTGGGATGTAGACCTAATAAGTATTAGTAGTACTGAATCAAAGTATGCTCAGTTTTATAGTCCTTTGGTCTATATTCTAAATTATATCACTTTACAATTCTACCAACAGTGTATTAGTGTCTCAATTTCCCCACTTCCCTCCTAATATTTATCATTTTCTTTTTCTGTCTTATTAGCCAATCCAATAAGTGTGAGGTGATACCTCAGAGTTGTTTTAATTTGAAGATTAAATTACTTTTGATTTATCAAAAGTTAAAGCATACATATGAGTCATTCATGATTATTCAAGATTATCCAAGAAAAAGAAAAGAACAAACTTAATCAAATCTAAAAGATGTGTTTAATGGGCTTTATAATACATTGTTTGTATGTAGGGGTGGCAATTGACAACCTTGTAATTATGTCTTGCTTGTGAAATTTGTTTGCTTTTTCTAAGATTGTGCTGTTTCTGGAGAAAAAGTATACTCAGTTTAGAATCTAAAATTCATGGTAACTGATAATAGCCACTATATGTTCTCTCAGTATAAACCCAGTATGCTCAATGCCCTTCAATCGTATTTATTTCAACCTAATGATATGTTGGAATCTGCTGTGCTCCATCAGAAATGAGAATCAGAAGACTTTTGAGAGGATATAAAGCAGAGGAGATTTCTGGAAATTGAAAGAAGAAGAGAAAAAAGGATTCCCCTGATAGGATAGTCTTTTGGGGAAGAGAATGTAATATAGGAATAATTTCTAACCACGAGAAATTTGCATGGATGTTGGGAAGGAGGGAAAAATCCAATAAAGTGATAGATTCTCCCAGAGTAGAACCTTTTTCTCCTCCTTCTTCTCATCTTCTATTACATGATCTACAACAGTAAAAATGTTACAGCAGAAGCATTTCTTTTGGGCTTATATCCCAAAGAAATCATAAAGGAAGGAAAGGGCCCCACATGTGCAAGAATGTTTGTGGCAGCCCTTTTTGTAGTGGCTAGAAACTGGAAATTGAATAGATGCCCTTCAATTGGAGAATGGCTGAATAAATTATGGTATATGAATATTATGGAATATTATTGTTCTGTAAGAAATGACCAGCAAGACGATTTCAGAGAGGCTTGGAGAGACTTACATGAACTGATGCTGAGTGAAATGAGCAGAACCAGGAGATCATAATACACGGCAACAACAGTACTATATGACGATCAATTCTGATGGACATGGCTCTCTTCAACAATGAAAAATTTCAAACCACCTCCAATTGTTCACTGAAGAAAGCCATATACACCCAGAGAGAGGGATGTGAAATGTGGACCACAACATAACATTCTCATACTCCTTGATTGATGTTTGCTTACATTGTGTTTCCTTTATCTGATATGTCTTTCTTGCAGACACAATTTTTCTTGCACAACAATGATAAGTTTGGAAATATGTATACATATATTCGATTTGCCAATATTTTAACATAATTAACATGTAGTGGATATCCTGCCATCTAGGGCAGGGGTGGAGAGTTGGGGGGAAAATTTGTAACAGAAAGCTATGTAAGGGTTAATGTTGAAGAATTACCCACACATATGTTATGCAAATAAAATAAAAAATTAAAAAAAATGTTACAACAGAAAGGACACTAGGTTGCTCCACTAACTGCAAAGCCAATGAGACATTTTTATTAAAATATCCTGGACTTGACCCAGTAACATTGATTGCTTTAATAGACAACTAAGAATTTAATAAGAGAACTAAGAAATAGCTATCAAAGCAGTCTGTTTAAATAGCAGCATAAGTATGCCACAGACAGAAAGCCAGAGCCAGAGAGAGTTACAAGAGAGAATATAGAAGTGAAGTTGCTATATTATAATATGCCCTCAGTTCATTTTACCATTGTGCTCAGTATTGTCAAAGGGCCTGACTGATGGAGTTCCAGCTTTTAAATTGGAATGCAGACAAGATCACTGTATATGTAACCTTAGCCAGATTACTTAACTAATATATCTAGGTCTCATTTTCTTCACCTACAAAATGAAGAATCAGATTAAATGGTCCCTAAGGTTTTGTGCCACAGTCTCTATATTAATAGAAAATAGAGTGTGGTATGTGACTTCTCTATTTTCACTTAGGAAAACAAATTATCTGCCCAGAATAATGCTACAAAAGGCTCCTTGCCTTAGATTTATAAATTGCATCTCACACTAGGGTTTTTATTTCTAAAGATTATAAAAATATGTTCCATTTTTGATCCCTCAACACCTACAAGGATCATGTAAAAGTTTACAAGATTAATTACAAGCTCATTATAATCAATCAATAGACATTTTTAAGTGCTTATTATGTACCAGACACTTTGATTGGGGAGTCACGCTAAAAATAAAATTAAACCTACCTTCATGGTGTTTACATTCTAACAAAGAATATCTACCCTATATGCATATATAAGGTATGTACAAATTAGGTACACGGTGATCTAGGCTCTAGCAGCTGGAGGGACTGAGAAAGGCCTCATCTTGAAGGTAGCACTTAAACTGAATGTTGAAAGAAGCCAGGGATTCTGACAAGTAGAGATGGGGAAGGAAGTAGAGAGGAGAGAAGGGAGGAATACAAAGATATAGAGAAAAGAGACAGGAGATGGGGTCTGGCATAGATAGGAAGGATAGCAGACAGGCCAAAATGATTAAACCACAAAAACAGAAACAGAAACAAAAAGAAAAAGGGGGAAAGTTATGTGCAAGAAGATTAAAGATGTAGAAAAGGGCAGACTGTGAAAAATATTTAAATGCCAAACAGAAGTGAAGAATAGTTGGACAGAACCAAAATGGGGAGAAAAGGCATTGACTCTGCTGAATTTGCCCACCAAACCCTCCAAATACCTTTAAATAATGCCATAAAACAATTCTTGGAGCAACAGAACCCAAAAGGATGGAATGAAATGATTTTCCAACCAAATACTGACCTTAGAAGGTCAGCAGGAAAAATCAGTTGCCCCTGGGTAATGTGGCACCCAGTCCAGTGCAGACTATACCAGAACAGACCCAGCCTCAGAAAACCAGGAGCCACTGAATCAGCAGCAGCAGCAACTGCTTTTAGAACTTTTGACCCACAGATAGTAAGGAGGTCAGACAATTGGTCAGAAGGAGATTAGAGGAGTGTCTTTGCTAGCACTGAGGTGGGATTCTGTTGCTTGCCCATATTCATATTGGATTGCAGTCCTGGGTGGCAGTCTCAGAGCAAGGAGGAGTACTAGCACACTAGTGCTCATGACCAAAATGAAGCAGGGATCCTTGTCACAATTTCAGGGGCAGAAAAGTGTGTTTGTGGTCTCTCATAGATCAGAGCACAGGTCTTAGATAGTTCTACCTTGGAAAATTTATAGGTTCCTAGAAGTATCTCTGAAAACAGCTGTGCAAAATGCCCCACACTCTGGAAGTAGAACCCTACTTTAACAAAGAGTTAAAAGTTAAGGAATAGTCTAGGGAAATAAGTAAACAATAGAAAGAAATTCTAATCATAGAAAGTTACTATGATAACAAAAAAGATCAAAATACACACTCAGAAGAAGATAAGAAAGTCAGAATTCACGCATCCAAAGCTCAAAGAAAAATATGAATTGATCTCAAGTCATGGAAGAGCTCAAAAATGGTTTTGAAAACTGAATAAGATGGAGGAAAAAATGGGAAGAGAAAGGAGGGTGATATAAAAATCATGAAAAATGAGTCAACAGGTTGGTAAAGGAGACATAAAATATGCTGAAGAAAATAACACCTTAAAACACAGACTACAAAAAAGCTAATGAGGAGAATAATGCTTAAAAATCAAAATTGACCAAATGGAAAAAAGAGACACAAAAATTCACTGAAGAAAAAGCTCCTTAAAAAGTAGAATTGGCCAAATGGAAAAGGAACTATTAAAGCTCACTGAAGAAAATAATTACATAAGAATAAAAATCATGTAAATTTAAACTAATGTCTTTATAAAAACAAAACCAAAAGAATGAAAAATAGAAGACAATATCTCATTGGAAAAATAACTGATTTACAAATAGATACAGGAGAGATTAATTAAAAATGATTGGGCTAAATTCCAATATACTTGTAAGAGAGGGAGCCGTCTGTATCCAGAAAGAGGATTGCTGGAAATGAATGTGGATCACAACATAGTTTTTTCATCTTTTTTTGTTGTTTGCTTGCTTTTTGTTTTTTGTTTTCCCTCATTTTTGTCCTTTTTGATCTGATTTTTCTTGTGCATCATGATAAATGTGAAAATATGTATAGAAGAACTGTACATATTTACCATATATTGGATTACTTGCTGTCTAGGGGAGAGGGTAGGGAAAGGGAGGAAGAAAAATTTGGATCACAAAGTTTTGCAAAGGTGAATGTTGAAAACTGTCTTCATATGTATTTTGAAAATAAAATCTATTATTTATAAAAAAAATTTGGGCTACTTGAAAGCTTTGATCAAAAAAGAGTTTAGACATCATTTTTCAAGAAATTATCAAGGAAAACTGCTGATATTCTAGAACAAGAGGATAAAATAGAAATGGAAAGAATTCACTGATCACTTCCTAAAAGAGATCTCCAAAACGAAAACTCCCAGCAATGTTATAGTCAAATTGCAGAGCTCCTAGGTCAAGGAGAAAATACTGCAGGAAGCCAAAAAAACACAAAGTAACATGAAACCACAGTGAGGAGACATAGTCAGGATAAACAATATTTAGCAGTTTCTACATTAAAGGATTGGAGTACTTGGGATATGATATTCTGAAGGCAAAAGAGCTAGGATTATAACTAAGAATCACCTATCCAGCAAAACTGAGTATAATTTTTCAGGATTAAGGGGAGAGATGGATATTCAATTAAATAGAGGACTTTCAAGCTTTCTTGATGAGAACAGAGCTGAATAGAAAGTTTGACTTTCAAATACAAGATTCAGAAGTATAAAAAAATTCTGGAGTCATGTAAGTCCAAGTTTCTGAGTTTTTTTTTCCTGAAAAACTACTGTGAATACTGAGATAAACGGGATTTCGTATTTTTCATACAAGAATTAGTTTTCCCTAAAAGGCAACAAAGCTGTTTCTGAGACTTGATTGGCCCCTGCCACCTTTAACATAGACTCCTGCCAATTAAATTCATTCAAAAGTCCTGCCTAAATGGAATCAAAGTCATTTTAGCTTGCCAGATGTCTAAAGACATGAGTCACCATACCCCACCCTACTAACCAGACACATTTCCAAATCAAGACAAGGATGATGTCAATGGAAGCTAGGTAACACCATATCTTTGTTGCCTATCCTTGCATTGTTAAGGCAAATTAAATCTCCTTTTGTTAACTTTTCAAAAGCTTATAAGTGTCTCATTTCACCTCAAAAATCAAACTTGAACTTAGTCTTGAAAGCAGGTTTATTCTAACAGGCACTATGTGATGACCAGTGATGATTCTTTGGACTGAAAGTATCAACAAATAATCTAAGTGCTCATGACTTCTGGCTTTATGAAATTTAGAATATTGTTAGAAAACAGATTATGATTTTAGCAAGCAATACTGATCTAAATCACTGAAACTGCCCTTTAAATTGTTTTTCATTTTATTTCTATGTAGGCTTAGTAAAAGCAATGCCTTGAGGGTAGGGACCACTTTGCTTCACCTATGTAGACCCAGTGCCTAGGATAGTCCCTGGCACATAGTAGGAACTTTGGGCTTGGAGTCAGGAAGACTGTAATCCTGCATCTAATAATTATTAGTTATAGGACGGAGGGCAAGTTTCTTAGTCTTTAAAAGAGAAGTCTCTGATGAGATTTCTCTTTTAAAGAAAGGTGGATTGAACACTCTATAGTATAGTAATACGCTTATAAAAATCATTACATTTGCTGTTAGGTTACATGAAAATAACTAAAGTTATGCAATGTCCAGCCTATATAGCCCAGCACAATGGAGTGGTGAACTTGAAGTCAAGAAGACCTGAGTTTAAATTTTGCACAGTCACTGTGATAGGTTAGTGAAATAATGACTGTTCAAGATATAAATATGTCAAAATTAAGGAGAGGGAATGACTTTCTTAATATTAGAGTGTCTACAACACCATTGGCATGACCACACTTTAGACAAAGAACAGGAGTCCATTTCTATATAAATAATGCATTTAGTTTAAGAAACATACAATGCATAAGTATAATAGAGTATCATATTGCTTGCCATCCCTATGGGTTGGGAAGAGCTGCAAGGAGGGAAAGAAATTTTAGATAATGAGTGTTAAGATGTAGAAAGCAATTTTTAATGCCAGAGAAGTTTTATATTTGATCCTAGAATGAATCAGGAGCTGATAGAATACAAAGTGCTATCACTTTGTTGGAAGCAGGATGCTTCAAAATAGATTTACCCTGTGTTTGTGAATTGTTGAACTCTTGCTTTAAAAAAAGTTTATTCCCCAAATTTCAACACAAGTATTCTGTCTTTTCTCTTGAAACTCTGGATGTTACATTCTACAAATTAAATAAATGTTTATTAAATGGCTACTATAAATAAGGACAACATCTAGATGGTACAGTGGTTAGAGCTTCAGACCTGGAATCAGGAAGACCTAATTTCAAATCCATTCTCAGACATTCCCTAGCTATGTAATCTTCAGCAAGTCTCTTAAACCTGTTTGCCTTAATAATGATGGTGATGATGATAATGATAATGATGGTGATGATGGTAGTAGCAGTGTTGGTGGTAATGATCATGATGATATTGATAGTGATGATGATGATAATGAGAGTGATGATAACCATGAAATAAGGAGAATAGTATAAAATAAGATTGGAAAGGAAGGTGAGGGCCAGATTGTGAAGGATTATAATCCTTATAAGAACCCACAAAGACATTTGTATTTTATCCCATAGGCAACAGAAGGGACTGGAACTATTTGAGTAGAGAGCAATATGTGGAATATCAATTTGTCAGAAATATCAATTTGTTATGCTAGAGAAAGGATACACTAGAAGTAAGTAGAAAAATTAGGTGGCTTTACTCACAAAGCACATGATGAAAGCATGAAACAAAGTGCATAAAGAGCTTTGTGAGCTGAGGGAAAGAAATATCTGTCAAAAAGTTTGAAAATATGGAAATGATAAGACTTGGCAACTGGTGTTGAGGGGAAGGAAAAGAGGGAGAAGGAAGACTCAAGAATGACTATGAGATTTTGAGCATGGGTTATTAGAAGGATGGTAATGACCACAACAAAAATGGGGAAGGTTTGAGGAGAAACAGGAGACCTTTTGTGGGTATGTGAGATTGGGATGCCTATAGGACATCTGGCTGGAGATGTATAATAGACAGATGGTAATGTAGGACTAATATAAGAAGAGATATTAGGGATTAAACACCCACACCTATATATGAGTCATCTGCATAGGAACTAGACTTGTGATTTCATTAATATAGGGAATTCTAGGAGGAAGAAATTATCTATACCAATGGAGGTTGTACCTCCTCTGCCCCTTAGAGTCTTAGAAAGTTATACTGAGAGGAAATTATCACACAGCTAGTATGTGTCAGAGGTGAAATTTGAACCCAGGTTTTCCAGGTTTTCCTCTCAGTGCATTACATCATGTTGCTTTTCATACATTGGGATGGTAATTGGAACCCTGTGGGAATCAAAGAGGTGACTAAGAGAAAAAAAATATGTGTAGAGAAGAGATAAGATCCTAGTACAGAGAGAAATAGAATGATTGAGCAAAAGAGACTGAGGAGCTGTCAGACAAGTAGATGGAGAAATGAAAAGAGCAATTGTCACAGAAGCTCAGGGAAAAGAGAATGTTCAGGACAGAGCAGTTAGCAATGTAAAAAGTTGCAGAGATGTCAAGTTGAATCAAGACTTAGAAAAGGCCACTAGATTTAACAATTAAAACATTTTTTGTAACTTTAGAGGGAGAAGTTTTATTTGAGTGGTAGACCTCAGAAATCAGGTTAACAAAGAATAAAGAAAAGAATGTTAGTTGAGGAAATGGGACCTATCAATGGGCAACATGTAGGAGCAACATCTTCTAGGTTTCCTGCCATGCTGATGAAACTAATTTTTTCTTTGTTGTTATCATCTTATTATTTTTATTTTTTTTCAAAATAAGTTTTTATTGATGTCTTCTGTTTCATACATCATCATCATAACCTCCAGTATCCTTTCTCTTTCCTCTCCTAGAACCATCCCTTATAACAATAATATTTCTAAAAAAAGAGGGGAAAATCAGCACAACTGATCAATACACTGAAAAAGTATGAAAACATGTGTAATATGTAATTCCTGTAGATCTCCTACCACCAGATTAATTTTTCTAGAAGATGAAGAGGCTATCTCTGAAATTTAAATAATTCAGGGGACTGGGGATAGAGAGATTGAGTGACCTAGGGCATAAAAAGGCAATCCATGAAAAGTTTGTTTCCCTCATATTTGATGGATGTTCTGCCTCCATACAAGTCAGAACACAGTTGTTATCCAATGGATCCTTCTGACTAGATGCATTCCCAGAAGGAGATGAAGGGTGCCTGTCTATCTGAACTGATGCTATATCCTTGCTAAGTATCCTCTCCACAGTAATATTAAGTAAACTTTTCCCTCCCTAAGTAGTTAGATGGTCTATAAGTATCTCATTTCATCACATTCTGGAGACTGAACTATAATCAGGCCTGCTCCAGAACAGAGGTTAAACAACTCTTTATAGGAATTTTGCTCTGAAAGAGATGAGAGAGAAATCCAAGTGAAAAGTTTCTGTTTTTTTTTTAAATAGGTGATTTCGTGGGCATATTTGAAAGGGAGGGAAATAGAACAAATAGATAAGGAGAGATGAAAAATTCTAGGAAAAGGAAATGGATCAGCTTCCAGAGGAAATGGGAGGAGGAGAGGATCAAGGATAAAAACAAAGAAGTTGTCTTTAGCCAGGAGAAGGGCTAAATCTTCAGAAGGGTTACCTGTTCAGTAGAAGAACCACTGTTTCAGGAGAAATACTGATCACTCATCCTTAGTTAAAAGTGAATGTTTTTATTGATGTTATAGAAAAAGTACTAGGCATCAGAACATGTCCTCCTTCTCAACAACATGACATAGAAATGCTAATGCTGTTCATTAGGAAGGTACAGTCAAGTTTCTAAAGACTAATGTCCATGTACAATATGTTCCTGATAAACTAAACTACTAGTTAATAACATTATTCAAAGATTTGCTGAATATCCCTATCAAAGTGTTAAACAAGAGAAGTATATTTCTCAAAATCATTTGCCACTACCAAGAAACATAACTTATATAAGGTCGAAACAAAGGATTCCCTAAAGATAATAAGGTTCCATTCAGTGAAGAGGAGGATTATATTAACTGAACTTAATTTATGAACACAGGAAATCATAGTAAGACAAAAAATAATCATCTACTACTGAAAAAAAATGGATGAAAATGTGTATTGTGTAAACCAAAGCATTCAACTGTAAACCCTAGGTTTATTGTGAGGATCAAAGGAGATAATATTTGTAAAGTATTTAGTACAACTTCTGGCATATAGTAGGAATTATATAAATGCTGTTGTTGCTGCTGCTCTTTGTTGTTTGTTGTTTAGTGGTGATTATCATTTATGTATGTATCTATCCATCCATGCAAATATATTTTATATGTGTGTGTAAATACTCCTGGGAGAAAGTCTGGAAGCAATGGTGAGTCCACACTTAAATTGAGCATTGAATGGAGCTAGGGATTCCTAGAGGAAGAGGTAAGGAGAGATGGTGCTCCAAGGATGGGAAAAGCCCATACAAAGATCCAATAGTGAAGGGAGGAGGGGAAGTCTTGAAAGATAAACAGCAAGTAAGACAGTTTGGCAGGAATGTAGAATGCTTGAGGAAGACTCATGGGATATAAGCCAAGTCATATAAAGTCAAACATTTATTAAGTATCTATTGTGTTAGACACTGTACCAAGGATATAAAGAGAGGCAAAAAACTGTCCCGGATCTCAAGGAGCTTATAGGCTAATGTGCACCTAATAGCTCCCTCTAGAAAGTCTCTTATTGGAAGAGGCCCTAATCTCCTAAGAGTTAGTACTGTCCCCTCCACTAAACAATTACATTTATTTTATCTATTTGCTTATTTGTACACATTTCTTCTTCATAATGTAAGCTCATTGAGGGTAATGGCTACTGTATTTAAAAAAAAATTCTGTATCCCAAGTGCCCAGAATAGCATATTAAATAATAAGCATATTAAATGCTTACTAAATTCTTATTGAATTAAATATAGTATGACTGGGAGATTGTTTTTAAAGAGTTGGACTTTTGTGGTTACATCAGTCAAGTATTTATTAAACACCTACAGTGTATAATAGCGTGCATTTTTATTCTTTTTAAAGCTTTTCATTATTGTGAATTAGACAAATATTAAGAAATCTAAACATTTCCCTATACAAAGAAGACACTGTGAATATTATATTCAGCTTTGTTTTTTAAGTATATATTTTACATAGCTAGTGTAGGCACTTGAGGATCATTGAAAACATTTTGGAATTTACCAAATTCATTCCAATTTTTTCTTCTCACTCAATTCTGGACCCTAGCTCATGATATAAGAAACATTTAGTATTTAATTGAAGGCATAGAGAAGAAATGAATTGGTGATAAAAATCTGATGGCAGCAGATCTCTCATATGCTCCTGAGATTCAGCTGTGAGACAACATTCTGGCATCAGCCTACCCATCTGCTTGGGTCAGCAAATGTAGCATCAGCTCTTCTCTTGGTGTTCCTTACATAACATGCTGTACTCTGAGCAGCGATTTGATATGGAACTAGGGGCAGGATGGAAAGCTGAAAATTGGAGCAGGCCTTTTGGGTGGTCCAGTATGTTAGTGTTTTTTCCCATGATCTTGCTCCCTCAAATAATATACTGTATTCTGTGTTTTGTCTTTGACGAAGGTGTGACTCACTATACATCTCCATTCATTTTTCTTTTTTCTTTTTGCATTATATTCTCTGGTTTTCATCTTAATTGAGATGATCTGTTCAAAATTACCCCTTCCACTGGTATAATACAGCAAAATGCTTTCACATCATATACTCTCATTTGATTTTCACAATATTCTATGAAGTCAGTAAGACATTTCCATTTACCAGATGTGGAAATTAAGGCTCAGACAGATTGAGTGTATGTTAAAGTCACACAGCTGGCAGATAACTAAGCAGAAACTCTATCTTTTGCCCACAAGTCTACTCTTTCCCTGATACCAGATTTATCTCTTTTCATGCTGCTTTTATTCCCAGGTGTATTACCAAATCTGCAGCCTAATTAAGGTGATTTAGAACAGCTTCAGCACTAGCTGGCTTGCTACTATTAGTAGAAAATGAACACTTGGTGTGTGCGGTATTAAAGAAAATTATGAAGAACCTCAAGTTTGTCCCCAATCCTCCCCCTCTTTTGCTCTCCAAGTCAGTGGTGTACTATGCCCTGATTCCTTTGATTTCCCCACTACAGGGCCTCACTAAAGCTTGTCTGACTTAGAAAACATCCTAATACTCCCCCCCCCACTTCTCCATCCCAATAATATTTACCTGTTGTATTTCATTTTCTTTTGATGTTGGTATCTGCTTTCTGAGATCACAGCTGTTGAATCTGATAAACTGATCTGTGCTAATATGTTAAGAAGGGCTGCCAGTCCCAAGCTTTCTTCTCTCTCCCCACTCCCAACTAACATATTTATATTTTATATTTCTTCTTTAAAAAACCTAAGAAACAAACCAAAAGCAAGCAAAAAAACCCCCAAAAAACAACCCAACCTTTCAAAACACTACAGTGGGTCTCTTGATTGCCTGTAAAATTAAGTACAAAATCCTTAGTCTGATGTTTTAGACCCTCTATAACCTGCTCTAGATATCTTTGAATCTTGTTGTAATAGTCCATTTCATTTATTTTGGACCTGTCTACCAAACCTTGCTCAAAAGTCTTCAGTGGTTCTTTATTACCTTTAAGGTAAAATATAAGACTCCTTTACCATGCATTTAATTAAAGCTCTTTCTAATCTTGTTTTAGCCTGCGGTTCCAGATTTATAAGCATTTATTAAATTATATATATATATATATATTATGCACACACGTTATCTATATATATGTGTGTGTATTGCATTAGTCACTGTGCTAAACCTGCAGCTATAAAGAAAAGCAGAGTGCCTACCTTCCAGGAGTTTACAATCTAATAAAAGAGCTTTCATGTCTACTACTCTTTATTTCTCACAGTATTTTGTTTAAAACGTCTTTTACAGACACATCATTTTTAATTAAATGAGCTTTTATTTTCCTTCCTTGATTTTTTTAAGTCCTCAGCAGTAAGGACCATGTATTTATATCCTGAGTGTTTAGTGCTCTAGATAAGGCAAATACTTAGTAAATATTAATTAAATTAGTTTTATAATACAAGTTTTCTTGAAAGATAATGCCTTCATTTAAAGGAACTATTGGAAAAGGTGGCTGTACTATGATCACTAATAATTTTTATACATAATAATATGCTGATGAGAGAAAGGCCTGGCAACCATTTTTTAAATCATACCACATATATGTCTTAGCAAGTTGTCTCCAAATTAAGTTGCTGTTTCTTTAGTCCCTTTATATGAGCAAGGCCTAGCTGAAACTCCCAGCTCTAGGTAAGAAACCCCTAAACTACTATAGAAATTAAAGGACTGTCACGTGTTCTGTATATCCTTCAAATTTTAAGTCAAAAGAGGCTTTTAATAGCCATTTAGTTCAACTCCTATATTTAATACATGAAGAAACTGGGGCCCAGGAAGTCAAATATCTTGTCCAAATCAGAGATGAATTAAATGATACAGGTCAGATTTGGCCCCAGGGCCTTTAAATCCACAACCAATGCATTTTACTTGTTAACATAATCAATAAAGTAATTTCCCACTCCTGATAATCCCTTACAGTTATATAATAGGCAAAGTAATATCGATTATATTGTCATTTGATCAAGTACAACTCCATGAAAAGAGTAAGTATTATTATTGTTATTATTATTATCCCCATTTTACAGATGAGGGAATTGAAATTCAGAGGGAATAAGAGGGTTGTTCTGGGACTAGTAACCAAGTAGAAGTCATGCTTTTTTGATCACAAGACTTATAACCTATCCCTATTACCACAGCAACCACAGGACTTTGGTTCCCAGTGACATTTAGAAAAGAAAAGAAAGGAAATCCAGAGTAAAACCTCTCTACCATTTCTGGGGGAAGCAGGAGGTAAATCAGAACCATCACTTCCCCATTCTAACTTAATCCTCACGACCCCATCCCCACTAACTCTTTTGGGCTTGTTCCCCTCTGCTCCTTTCCTCATCTACCCAGTTAAATTTTTGTAAAAATAAAATAAATGCTTTCCCGGACAGTCAGAGTTCATTACTGAGATAAAGTACAGCTTTCCTTTGCTCTGCCCACAGTAACCAGAGTGGAAAGGTTTGCATGGCAGGCAGACCACCCACATTTGGTGCCCTGTCTGTGTTCACATGTTCTCTGGGCCACTTTAGTATAGGGGGGAGTGAGGAGGGAGTAATTCTCAGTAGAATTAGCCTTTTGCAGCTATAAAATTACAGTTTGGTATAAATTTTGTTTGTTTTTATTCCTAGTGGACAGCAAGAAAAACCTCTTATCCGTGTTTTGCTGTTGACTTTTAGGAAAGACATGATTAGAGAATCCTTATCCCTTAAAAGTCTACACAATAACAATAGCCCTTATCCATGTCGAATCCCAGGAGAAGTCTTAAGTAAGAAGATAGACTCAGAATTTGTGTCTGCTGAAGGCCTTGCCAAGTCTCTTCATTTATTTATTCACTGAAGTAGGAGTGTTAGGAGAATGGGGATGATAAACATGGGTTGGGGGAGGGGAATCTTTCAAGTTTGGAAGTCTTTTTTCCCCTTCTCCAATTTAGGGAAGTGCCTATTAAAATGCAGATACCCATAGGAGGGGTCACAGGTCAAGTCTCAGTTAATACTTTAGTTATCAGTTAACACCTTAGCAAGCTAAGGTTAGCAGATTGGTTGAATGTGGGGTTTAACAAGCCCCCAGGCACCAAGAGAAAGAAAATGAAAAATGGTGTGGGGATTTAGGGGCCCAGTCCTGTTTTTCAAGAAAAGGTATTTTTAAAATAAGGTTTTTGTCAGACAATATATACTGATTTGGTGGTTGGAAAATATAGTCAGCAAGTTTATAAAGGAGTTTAGAGAGTGTTCATGTTGGCTAGTTCACACTTTTGCCCATCAATGGAGAAGAGTTTATGAGTCTCCACAGGTCAGTTTTCTTGAATCTACCTTTGGCTAATGTCTAGAAAATTGCTCCTCAATGGTCTTACTACAATAACTAGTTGAAAAAGGAATAATTTAGTAAAAAATAATTTTAGGTGACATAGAAAGACCTCCATCAAACCCCATATTTTTTCTTAACAGAATACAACCATTTTTAAGAATCAGAAAAATGTATTCATCCAGTTTTAATTTTGAGGTGCATAGACATAGACTAAACATGAAGAACAAAGGAAAACAGCAAATATAGTCTTTCTATTCTGATTTATCCCTTTTTTCTGTCATTAAAACACGACTATTTTTTAAAATTGTTTTGCTCTCATTCATGTACTTCTGAACAGAAACTGAAGAAATCAACTTGTTAGGGTTCCAGGGCAACTCCCAGAAGTTGAGGTTCCAAACTGGTGTCACAAGATATGTCAAAAGAATTTTCAGGCTCAGACTCATTTCCAAGTCAAGGGGCAAAGTTTATTATAATTGTAATACCAATTAAAGTAGACTAAGTTACAAAACAAGTTAGCAAAGCACTAAGAACAAGAAGATAAATTTAGAGGAAAAAGTTAGAGAAACCAGGTGTTTCATCTAATTTTATGGTTTAGAGGTAAAGTTGAGGAGTGGTTTGGTTCTGACTTTGGGTGCAGATGCAATACCCATAATTCTGTTCCAGGAACTCAAGGAGGGGGGAGGAGATCTTCCAGAGGTGTGTTTTTAGGCCTGAAACATCTCTAGGTCCAAGAGGCAGACACCCAACTTTGTTCTGCACCCATGTCAACTTTAAGCACCTCAATAGTCTCAGAAACTCTGTTATCACTGACCAACAGCCTGTTATCTGACAGCCAGCAATATGTGTAGCTGTCCTGGTCATATAGAAAAAACTGGGGCAGGATAACCCAGGGGAAGAAATATATCATTCCCAACTACATCACTCCCAAGACCAGGTGGCTTTGGGGTTGTTGCTACATCTTCTCTAGAAGCTGCACCACATCAAACTGAGTTGCATGGATCCACTACAAATTTATGAGTCATAATCTCCTCTGTGCCCTCCATGTAGCAAGGCAATTCTCTTACACCTCTCCTAATTTACACACCACTCTCACCATAACCTTTCCCATACTTTTCCCAAACCTTTTCCAGACTCTTTTCATGTTTCCTCAAACTTCTCATGACATTCACTCTCATCGGCAAAGGGAAGGGAATATAGTTACTCAGATGACTCTCTCCAGTATCTCCTTCTTCGCTTGTAAAATCTGGAGGGATCTTTCTTGCAAGGCAACCCCCTCTTCATGTAATCCTAATCCCATTACAAGTCATTTTCTCTAGTGGATTGTCTCCTCTATCACACCTACTTTTTTGATCATCTTCAATTTATTGTTCATTTTTACAATATTACAATATTGCTATACTATAAACTGTTTTTCTGGTTCTGTTCACTTACTTTCATGACTTCATATAAACCTTAAGTTTCTCTGTAACCATCTCTTTCTTAATATCTTACATCTTAGTATATGGTCCAAAGGCATCATTTAGTAACTTTTGGAGCATAATTCCAAATTACTTCCCAGAATGACTATACTGATTTACAGTTGACAGTTCATTAATAAACCTGTATTCCCATAGTCCCTCCACTACTTGTCATTTTAATTTTTTTGTCACCACTAATCTGATGGGTATAAGGTAGAACCTCAAAATTATTATTATTTTTATGGGTGGCAATCAGGTATTCTGAGGGTCACACATCTAGTAAGTGAAGCAAGATTTGAATTTATGAAGATTAGTCTTAATTCCAAGCCCACTGCTCTATCCACTGTGCCACTCAGCTGCCCCTGAAAAGTAGGTATAGCACAAGATTACATATATGAAAAAGAGACAAAATATCCAGAGGAAAGAAACAACTACAGCATTAATCACATATTTTTACCTCTCTCTGAGCTATTATTACTTAGATGTCTAACTTCAACCACATTATTTCTAGTACTGAATTCAAAGTCACTGGAAATAACTTTAGGGATCATATAGTCCAAATATCTTATGTTGTTGATGAGGAAACTGAATCACAAGGGAAAAAAAAGTGATCTGCTCACATCACAAAGGTAATAAACAATGGTACTGGGCTAGATCCTGGGACTCCAGATTTTTCTATTATATTTTTCCAGTGAAATCTCCTCTCCAATGAATCCTTTTATTCATCGTCTTAATCACATAACTCTCAAACCTTGGAATCATTTTTAATTCCTGTCTATCCCTCAGTTGCACATCCAGTCAGTTGCCAAATGTCTAACTTTGTAATATTTCTCAGGGCTAGCCCCTTTTCTACATCCTCATTTTAATCACTCTAATTTAGCCCTTCACCTCTCCTTATGTAATCTGTTGTTTTCTTGCTCTAGTATATAATCTCTCTAATTAATTTTCCCTTCTGTTACTCAATGGCTGCTCTGAAAAAGAAACTCTTCTACTTAAAAAAACAAATATTAAAAAAAAAAACCTTCAGTGGTTTCCCATTGTCTAAAAAAGAAAGCGTGTTCTGTTGACTTGAGCCTGGCTTTCAGGGCTGGTACAATAGAGGAAAGAAGTAACTCTTGAGCTAGAAGACCTAGGTTTGAACATTGCTCCACTGTTTAGTGTTTAGGTATTATTTAGTACCTAAATGACAATAGACAAAATCTTTTAGAATTTGAATCTTACTTTTTTTATTAATAAAATGAGAATATTAGAAGACTCCCAAAGTCTCTTCCAGCTCAAGGTTTTATGTCAAATGAGGCTTGAGTACAGCTAAATAATTAACATTTTCTCCTAGTTATTATCCAATTATTTTATGTATATTAAGGATTTACTTAACCAGCATCCCTTGCTTGGCAGACAGTTCTAAAATATTACAAGGCTCTAAATATAGTCTCTATGAGAGATACAGACTAATGATTTTTCTACATAGGGCCAATGAATCAAATATTTTTTTCGAAAATGGTAGGGGAGAGGCAGTTAGTGCAGTAGATAGAGCACCGGTCATGAAATCAAGAGGACCTGAAGTCTTGTCTTAGACACTTAACACTTACAAGCTGTGTGACCAGTAATTTAACCCCAATTGCCTTGCCAAAAAGATAAAAAAAAATGGTAGATGATTTTGTTGCTCATCAGTAATTCATTCAATAAACATTTATTAAATGATACAATTTGTGCTAGGAACTGAGGTTTGTCTGGGATGCAAAGAAAAACAAATTAAACAGCCCCTGCCCTCAAGGAGCATACATTCTATAGAGGACAAACTAAGTGAACTCAGACATGAAACATTTTTATAATATAATAAAAATATAAATATAATATAAAACAATTTTATAATAGTAAACATTAAGTAATTTCAAGGGGAGGAGAAGGGAGCAAAAACACCTGGAAGGTTCGAGGGGTGGGTATTACATAATGCTCATTTTAAATGCCTGTTCTTTTCCTACTAGAGAATTAGTTTAACAAACTTTAAGCAAATTGGGAATTGAGAACACAATGATGAACTCTCCATTCCAAGCTTGGGAAATAGCACAAACCAAGCCATAAAGTTAATAAAGAACAAGCCAAAAAAGAAGGAGAGAAATTTAGTCCAGGCTAGAATGTTAAATCTGTGAAGGAGAATAATACTAGATAAGACTAAATGGAGAGACTGAAATTATATTGTAGAAGATTTTGAATATCAGGGTGATTAGGATTTGGCTTTTCTTTCTTTGTGTAGGTAATGTCAACCACTGAACGTTTTGAAGGAAAACAAGTTATTTATATATTACTTTTAAAGTTTGCAAAACTCGAGACATAGATTCAATTTAACCTCATAACAACCTTGCAAAATAGGCACTGTTAGCTTCAGCAGATGAGGAAACTGAGGCTCATTTTAAGTTAGGTGACTTGCCCATGATCACACAGTTAATAAATCAGACATAGGAACTGATCTTAGATCTTTATGAATTATAGTCCAACATAAGTCTACTAGAGCAAAATGCCCACCTCAGGGAATTTTTTTTTTAAATAGAGGAATGACATGATCCTAGACTGCATATTAAGAAGATTACTCTCTAGCCATGAGGAGAATGGAATAGAGAAGGCACAAATTGGAGGTGCGAACTTTAGTTAAGAAGGTATTATAATAGTTTAAGTAAGAATAAAAGAGGGTTTGAACTAGAGTGATTGAATGAGAGTAGAAAGGAGTGAGCCTAGTATGAAATATATTGGGAGGATTGAAATTTCAGGATTTGGCAACTAATTAATGTATCCCTTAAGGGATAAGGAACACTGAGAAGTGATTACAAGATACCCCAAATGGGTGACCAGGAGCTTGATGGTATCAATTATCATTAAGTGCAAAAAAATTCAGGGGAGGATCAGTTTTTGGAGAGTGAGGAAGTGCACGTTTAGACATGTTGAATTTGAGGCATCAACAGTATATTTAGCTAGAGATTATTGACTGGCAGTCAGAAACACAAGAGTCTCCTCTAGGAGAGGTTGGGAGTAGAGATAAACTAAAAGTTATCTGCTTAGAAGAAGTCATGAGAATAGATGAGATCATTAAGAGAAAGAAAGAAGAGATATTAGGGGGAAATACAAAGATTATCTTGGAATAAAATATTCTTACAAGGTGGCCTTATATCCCTGCATTTTTAGTAAAGAAAAGATAAAATTAAGTCCAGTAAAGGTTGATAATGAACATTTTGGACATCTGACCACTGTATCTTCAATTCTATCTAAAGAATTTATTACTTTAAATTAATTTGGGAGTGGTTTACTGATGTTCTTAGTTTATCTAATCAACTTTTTTTTTACTCAAGTATGTTGCATGTTTCTTTTTCCATCTAAGTATTTTTTAAAAATCTGAAATAGGAATAAAGACCACACCTGTGATTTCTTTGACATAGAGAACTCTGAAGTAAGGAAACTCTCTTTACCAAAGCAGATTGGCACCCCCAGTGCAGTTTTTAATCTTAGAGAGTTAGGTACTGCACTGAGATATTAAGTGACTTGTCTATGATCACACAATTAGTATGAATCAGGTTTTATGGCTTTGAGGCCAGCTTTCTTTAGACACTCTATTGAGTCCTTTTAGCTTCAAATGCTCCAAATACAAATGGTAGACACTTTAACTTGTCCACTTTTTTTATCTTGACAAAATTTCTTAATCAAATTCATAGTTTTATACATTTGCTGCCAAAACCAAAGTCTTTCAATCCAAATCTCTCATGTTATAAGATTATTAAAATGACTTTCACAGAAAATATAGTAAATGACTTATCCAAGGGTTGGAATAGTAGTAAGAAGCAGAATTAGAAATGAACCAGGTTTTCTACCCAAAGTCCAGTATTCTTTTCACTATATGATACTGCCACCTCAATGTTACCCAACTCTGCTCTTTTAATCTTTCCTAGCACTTTATACTTCACTAATCTAGAATAAATTGGCCTTAGTATTTCACCTGCAAAATTTATATTTAGACATGTTTATAATCAATAATGTTGACTACTCATGGATATGATCAGTTTTGAAAAGAAGAAATGCAAATGAGCAACAGCCATATGGAAAATTATATTGACTCTCTAAGAAGAGAATGATAATTAGAACAATTGAAATTTTACTTTACACTTATCAAACTCAAATATGACAAAGAAATGGCAACAGTCAGTGTTGAGAAAGTTGTGGGAAGATAGGCAGATTAATATATAAAGTTAGTAGAACTATGGATTGTTCCAATCATTCTGGAAAACAGTTTAGAAGTTAATTGTTTCCCAAAATTTACATTAAGGGCTGGGATTTAGGATAATGGCACAAGGATTTAGTTTGCATTGTCCTGATCTTTCCACCTGCTCTCCCCTCCCCCTACTTGTTTCTTACCCGTGTTCTAAGGTTTATGTGAGGGGGTGGAAGTGGGGAAATAGTAGCCAGAGGGGAAGGGAGGGAGCATAGTACTCTTCAGGGAAGTTTCACACTGGTATGTTCTCATACTTTCTGGGGTGTTTCTACCTGTGACTAAAGCCAGTGATACCTCCAGAACAGCACTTGATAAAAAAGAAATATTATATGCTTTTTTCCCTTCTCCTTTGCTTCCCATCCCAAGTTCTATAACTAATGGCCTAGTTTTGAGCGCTTCTTCTTCTTCTTTTTACGCTTCTTCCACTTATTTTTCCTCCTCCTCCTCTCCTCCTCCTCCTCTTCTTCCTCTTCTTCCTCCTCCTCCTCTTCTTCTTCTTCTTCTTCTTCATCCACTTCTTTTTCTTCTTCCTCCTCTTCTTTTTCTTCTTCCTCTTCTTCTTCTTTTTCCACTTCTTCTTTCTCTTTTTCTTCTACTTCTACTTTTTCCTTCTTCCACTTCTTTTTTCTTTCTTCTTCTTTCTTCTTCTTTTTCCACTTCTTTCTCTTTTTCTTCTACTTCTTTTTCCTTCTTCCACTTCTTTTTTCTTTCTTCTTCTTCTTTCTTCTTTTTTGTCTTCTTCTTCCACGTCTTCTTTCTCTTTGTTTCTTCTTTCTTCTTCTTCTTCTTCTTTTTCTCCTTCTTCTTCTTCTTCTTCTTCCTCCACTTCTTCTTTCTTCTTCCACTTCTTCTTCTTCTTCTTTTTCCACTTCTTCCACTTCTTTTTCCTCCCCCTTCTCCTCCTCCTCCTCTTCTTCTTCTTCCACTTCTTTTTCTTCTTTCTTCTTTTTCTTCTTCCACTTCTTTTTTTCTTCTTCTTTCTTCTTCTTTTTCTTCTTTTTTGTCTTCTTCTTCCACTTCTTTCTCTTTTTTCTTCTTTCTTCTTCTTCTTTTTCTTCTCTCTGTGTTTCTGTCACTGTCTGTCTTTCTGTCTCTCTCTCTTCCTCTTCAACTTTTTAAACAGCTAAACAAAAATATACTTATATGTTGAAATATTAAGACAATTTTATTATTCAGATTGTTACTGAAGTTTTTGTGGTTGTTGTTGTTTTAATAAACATATACTGGGTTAAAGAATAAAATGTACTTCTCAAACTTCTTTGCCTGAAAAGCCAAGTGAGAAACAATTGATTCTCTAAATGGCACTTTTATACGTTTCATTGAACAATGAGGCTCAAGTCTGGAGAGAGAAAATGTACAGTGTGTGTGTGTGTGTGTGTGTGTGTGTGTGTGTGTGTTTTAACAGACTAAGCATTTTAAAACACTCATTTAATTCAATTACCTCAGAGCAGACATTCATCAGCTGCATCATCTATGAGTCATCCTATGACTGGAGCATGACACTGCCTATCAATGAGAACAGTACTGATTGAGATTTTTAAAAAAATTCTCAATACAAAATTTAAAAATACTCTGCCTCCATTTTTCTCAGTACATTGCTTTGTTATCTTCTGTAGAGTTTGGCATCTAATTCTGTTTTTTATAAACAAGAAGGTAAATTGTAGTATCCATGGGATACTAGAGTAAGAATTCTTGGGTTCAAATTCTGCCTTTGACGCTGAAGTTAGGCAAGTCATTTAACCTCTTTGGGGCCTCAGTTTCTTAAACTGTAAAATAAGAAGGGGTTACCTTACATAGTCCCTGGAAATACTTACAGTTCTAAATCTATGAGTTCATGATTTAAAAGCTATGTTGTGAAAATGAAGCAAACCTTTAAGACAAAGAAAGTCAGAGAGGATAAACTCCAAAGAAAACTCATTTGGGAAGAAAGAGAAATAAAATGTTTCTAAACTTTTCTTAAAATAGTTCTAAAAGGTTATGTGGTAGAATAGGAAGATGCTAGTTTTAGAATCCCAAAGACATGAGTTTAATTTATAGTTTCTCAACTTACTAGTTGTGTGTCAGCAGAGCAAACCACATAACCATATCTTGCCTTAATTTCCTCATCTACCAAATGGATAGAATAATTTCTCCAACTACCTATCTTATAAAGTTTTTTTTTTCTAGGAAGGCATTTTGTGAATTTTAATGTGTTATTTTAACAAAGTAAATGATTGTAAGAAATGAAATCCTTTGGTAAGTGACTTGCCTATCAAATCAAATGTGGAAGGCTGATTTTTTAAATTAATTTTTTTCAATTAATAGGAAAAAGAAAAAGGAGACAGGAAATAAGCATTTACTAAGCCCAGCTTCTTAAACTGGGTTATTACCCCTTGTAAGATCTTGTAACTGAATGTGGAGGTCATTAAATTATGATTTATTATCAATGAATGTTTGATTTATATACCTGTTTCATATACCTATATACCCAGAGTCACATAAAAATTTCTTGGGTAAATAGGCATTGTGAGTAGAAAAAAATTTAAGAAGCCCAGTACTAAGTGCCTACTATGTGCCAGAAACTGTTCTTTTTTTTTTCTTCAATAGTATTTTATTTTTCCATGTACATATAAAGATGGTTTTCAACATTCATTTTTGTAAGACTTTATGTTCTAAATTTTTATCCCTTCTTCCCTCCTCCCCAAGAAAGTAAGCAATATGATATAAGTTAAATATAAATTTATATTTATATTTTATCTTTTTATTTATCCTATTTATTTAATCCTATTTATTTATATCCCTTTAAACACATTTCAATATTTGTCATGTTGTGCAAGAAAAATTATACCAAGAGGGAAAAAATCATAAGAAAGAAAGAAACAAATAAGCAAAAGGTTAAAATACTATGCTTCAATCCACATTCAGTCTCTATAGTTCTCTTTCTGGATGTAGATGATATTTTCTGTCCCAAGTCTATTAGAACTGGTCAGGTACTGTTCCAAACAGTTTACAAATATTATCTCATTTGATCCTCATAACAATCTTGTGAGGAAGGTGTTGTTATTATCCCCATTTAATAACTGAAGAACTGAGGCAAACAAAAAAGTTATGTGACTTGCTCAGGATCACACAACTAAGGATAGATTTGAAGGATAAATCTTCTTGACTTTAGGTTCAGCATCATCCATTGCACTTACTAAGAATTTATTTTTTCTTTCACCATTTTCTCTTCTCCATTGAGAAGGGGAGAAAGAAAATATTTTTAGTAAAGCAAAAAGACTCATAAATTGACCATGTCCAAAAGTATATATCTCATTCTGAAACTTACTCCACCATATATTCTATACATATCAAGAGGTAGATAGTATTCTTCATCATAATTAGTCATTGCAACTTATGTCTTTATAAGTTACTCATTGTTACAATGTTGTTATTGTATTGTTCTGGTTTTGCTCACCTCACCTTGCATTACTTCACATAAGGCTTTTCAGGTTTCTCTGAAATCATCCCTTTTTGTAAACAATTTTAGCACAATAGTATCCTATTGCATTCATATATCATAATGTGTTCAAGTCAGCCCTCAACTGATACTGATCAGTAATCCTTTGGTCGCCAGTTCTTTGTCAATACAAAAAGAGCTGCTAAAAATAGAATTTTCATACACATGAGTCCTCCTCTTTCCTTGATTTTTTAGAGGTATCCCTGGGTCAGAGCATGACAGTAACTTTTGGGGCATTGCTTTCAAAACAGGCTGAACTAATTCATACCCACAACAACAATGTAATCCTGTTTTCTCATAGTCCTCCAACATTTGAAATTACCAATTTTTTGGGTCAGTTTTGCCAATCTATGAGATTGAACCTCAGAATTCCTTTAATTTGTATTTATCTAAGTATTAGTGATTTGGATTACTTTTTTTTCATAGGATTATTGATAGCTTATATTTCCCCTTCTGAGAACTGGCTGCTCATATCCTTTGAACATTTTTCAGTTGACTCTTGTGTTAAACTACCTAAGGATTACTTTATAGAGCCAGAAAAAAATAACGCAATTCATCTGGATGAACAAAAAAAATGTATATTAAAAGAAATAGTGAAAAAAAATGTAGGAAAAAGTGGAAATAGCCAGATCTCAAATAATACTATAAAATAGTAAACATCAATATGATTAGTCACTGCTTAAAAAGTTGAGATATCAGTGGGTCAGATTATTTATATACTATATAAAAGCAAATGAACCTGTTAATCTAAAATTCAGGGGCAGCTAGGTGGTGCGGTAGATAGAGCACCAGCCCTGAAGTCAGGAGGGCCTGAGTTCAAATCTGATCTCAGACACTTAACATTCCCTAGCTGTGTGACCCTGGGCAAGTCACTTAACCTCAATTGCCTCAGCAAAAAAAAAAATAAATAAATACATCTAAAATTCAACAAACCCAATATCCCAGGTAATTGGAGGAATAACTTATTATTTGCCAAAAACTTCTGGGCAAAATGGAAGCTTATAAGACCTCAGACCAAAGTAAAATAACCTTCAACTATATATAAAAGGTCATATCAAGATCAAATTAGAGAAACAAGAGGGAAATTACCTTTCAAATAGGGAACAATGTAAATATGAGTTGCAAATAATTAATTAATAATTAAGCATTTATTACTAATATAATGGGGTTTAGCACATGTCCAGACTTTTTAAAATTAAGGCATAAACATGGAAGATACTAGGGACCTGGTATCAAATTCTTTTTTTGTTTGTTTTGCACCACCTAGCTGTCCCTCAAATTCTTGTTATACTAGTAAAGAGTTGAATTTATTTACTATGAGGGATAGAGTTAGTCATACATATTTATTAATAGCAAACTTTGGGAAAGTTCAATTAAGTTGAAAGCCAAAAAATTCTTAAATGATCTCTCACTTTTGCATTGAATAACAAGCCCGAGGCAGTGTAGCTCAAGAAATAGAGAGACACTGGTTTCCAGATGAGGAAGACCTATTCAAGAACTGCCTCTGACATAATGATTGTGGGATCCTGAACATGAAAGTCACTTTACTTTTCAGTGTTCTAGGTGACTCCTTAATTTTGTATGTAGTAAAACATTTGTTGATTTATGTTATTAGAGGGAATGTTCTCATCTGGATTTTCTCACATTAGTGGTATGAAATTCAAATAGAAATGCAGGCCACTTAAACTATACATAGAGAACCTTGAAGGCTGCATAGTGACTTAAAAAACTATATATTAATATTATTTATGTTTTATTGTATTTTTATTTATTTTGTTAAACATTTCCCAATTACATTTTAATCTGACTCAGACTGCACAGAGGGAAGTTGTCAGTTGCATTTGACAACTCTGTCCTACTTCAATGAATTGACAGATCCAGTCCAAATGAATGATTCAAAAGCAAATACTAGATAGTATTTGGCTTTCTGTAATAGATCAAAGAAGTTTTGCCTAAATTTGAAGACCTTTTAGGGCTTTTCAAAATCTGAAAAATTAAAGTAGAATAATTGAAAAGAATACTTAGTTAAATTGTTTCTAGCTATGATCAAACAAAAAACAAAAACTAAACAGTGAACTCAACATAGAAAGTATTGGTGAGACACCCAGGTTTTGAGAAATTTCTTTAAATGACTCTGAAAAGCAGAGGGGAGAAATTATAATGATAGCAGTTGGTATTTATATAAAACTTTATACATATGGGTGGTTCCCACTCAGTGGTTTGCAAGCCCATTAAAGCTTTGCTATAATGGCCCAAATGGTTTGTGCTAAAAATTCTTTGATGGCACCTTAAGCAATAAACAATTGGCCAACTGTGTTTCAAACATTTTTTTCTCTGTGATGACAAGCATGTTTCAAGCATTATAGGTTTGTCTCTGCAATGGTTTTAAATCATCATGATTTGATATGTAATGATTTTATCAAATTCTGACCAGTGGGTTCTTTTTTTCCTTTTTTTATTAAAGCTTTTTATTTACAATACATACGCATGGGTAATTTTTCAACATTGACCCTTGCAATACTTTCCATTCCAAATTTTTCCCTTCTTCCCCCCATCCCCTCCCCTATATGGCAGGTAGTCCAATACATGTTAAATATGTTAAAATATATGATAAATCCAATATATGTGTACAAATTTATAGTTATCTTGCTGCACAAGAAAAATCATATCTAGAAAGAAAAAAAAAACATAAGAAGGAAAACAAAATGCAAGCAAACATCAACAGAAAGCATGAAAATGCTGAGTTGTGGTCCACACTCAGTTACCACAGACCTCTCTCTGGAGGTAGATGGTTCTCTTCATCACTGAACAATTGGAACTGGTTTGAATCATCTCATTGTTGAAGAGAGTCATGTCCATCAGAATTGATTATCATATAATCTTGTTGCTGCCATGTTTAATGATCTCCTGGTTCTGCTCATTTCATTTAGCATCAGTTCATGTAAGTCTCTCCAGGCCTCTTTGAAATCATCTTTTTGGTCATTTCTTACAGAACAATAATATCCCATAACATTCATATACCATAATTTATTTAGTCATTCTCCAACTGATGGACATCCATTCAGTTTCCAGTTTCTAGCCACTACAAAAAGGGCTGCCACAAACATTTTTGCACATGTGGATACCTTTCCCTCCTTTAAGATCTCTTTGGGATATAAGCCCAATAGAAATATTGCTGGGTCAAGGGGTATGCACAGTTTGATAACTTTTTGAGCATAGTTCCAAATTACTCTCTAGAATGGTTGGATGCATTCACAGTTCCACCAAGAATGTATTAGTGTTCTATTTTCCCCACATTCCCTCCAACATTCATCATTATCTTTTCTTTTCATCTTAGCCAATCTGACAGGTGTGTAGTGGTATCTCAGAGTTGTCTTAATTTGCATTTCTTTGATCAATAGTGATTTGGAGCACCTTTTCATATGACTAGAAATAGTTTTAATTTCTTCATCTGAAAATTGTCTGTTCATATCCTTTGACCATTTATCAATTGGAAAATGGCTTGAATTCTTATAAATTTGAGTCATTTCTCTCTATATTTTAGAAACGAGCCTTTATCAGAACCCTTAAATGTAAAAATGACTTCCCAATTTATTGCTTTCCTTCTGATCTTGTCTGTATTAGTTTTGTTTGTACAAAAACTATTCAATTTAATATAATCAAAATTATCTATTTTGTGATTAATAATGATCTCTAGTTCTTCTTCAGTCACAAATTCCTTCCTCCTCCTCCTCTACAGATCTGAGAGGTAAACTATCCTATAATCTTCTAATTTGTTTATAATATCATCTTTATGTCTAGATCATGAACCCATTTTGACTTTGTTTTGGTATATGGTATAAAGTGTGGATCCATGCCTAGTTTCTGCCATACTGGTTTCCAATTTCCCCAGCAGGTTTTGTCAAATAGTGAGTTCTTATCCCAAAAGCTGGGGTCTTTGGGTTTGTCAAACATTAGATTACTATAGTCATTGACTATTTTATCCTGTGAACTTAACCTATTCCACTGATCAACTGCTCTGTTTCTTAGCCAGTACCACATGGTTTTGATGACCACTGCTTTATAATATAATTTTAGATCTGGTACCGCTAGGCCACCTTCATTTGCATTTTTTCCATTAATTTCCTTGAAATTCTTGACCTTTTGTTCTACCAAATGAATTTTGTTGTTATTTTTTTCTAGGTTAGTAAAATAGTTTCTTGGGAGTTTGATTGGTATAGTACTAAATAAATAGATTGGTTTAGGTAGTATTGTCATCTTTATTATATTTGCTCAACCTATCCAAGAGTACTTGATATTTTTCCAATTGTTTAGATATGATTTATTTGTTTGGAAAGTGTTTTTGTAGTTTTGCTTATATAATTCCTGCCTTTTCTTTGGCAGATAGATTGCCAAATATTTTATATTATTGACAGTTATTTTAAATGGAATTTCTCTTTGTATCTCTTGCTATTGGATTTTGTTAGTGATGTATAAAAATGCTAATGATTTATGTGGATTTATTTTGTATCCTGACATTTTGTTAAAGTTATGCATTATTTTAAATAGTTTTTTAGTTGATTCTCTAGGGTTCTCTAAATAGACCATTGTATCATCTGCAAAGAGTGATAATTTGGTTTCCTCATGACCAACTCTAATTCCTTTAATCTCTTTTTCTTCTCTTATTGCCAAAGCTAGCATTTCTAATACAATATTGAATAGTAATGGTGATAGTGGGCAACCTTGTTTCACCCCTTATCTTATTGGGAATGGTTCCAGTTTATCACCATTACATATGATGCTAGCTGATGGTTTTAAATAGATGCTACTGACTATTTTAAAGAAAAGCCCATTTATTCCTATACTCTCTAGAGTTTTTAATAGGAGTGGATGATGCATTTTATCAAATGCTTTTTCTGCATCTATTGAGATAATCATGTTTTTTGTTAATTTGGTTATTAATATCATCAATTATGCTAATAGTTTTCCTAATATTGAACCATCCCTACATTCCTGGTATAAATCCTATTTGGTCATGGTATATTATCCTGGGGATTATTTTCTGTAGTCTCTTTGCTAATATTTTATTTAAGATTTTTGCATCAATACTCATTAGGGAGATTGGTCTATAATTTTCTTTCTCTGTTTTTGTCCTACCTGGTTTAGATGTCAGTACCATGTCTGTGTCATAAAAGGAATTTGGTAGGAGTCCTTTCTTCCCTATTCTTTCAAATAGCTTATATAGTATTGGAGTTAATTGTTCTTTAAATGTTTGGTAGCATTCACATGTAAATCCATCTCGTCCTGGGGACTTTTTCTTAGGGAGTTGATTAATAGCTTGTTCTATTTAAGTAATTTAATTCCTCTTCTGTTAATCTGGGCAATCTATATTTTTGTAGGTATTCCTCCACTTAGGTCATCAAATTTATTGGCATAAAATTGGGCAAAGAAACTCGTAATTATTGCTCTAATTTCTCCTTCGTTGGTGGAAAGTTCTCCCTTTTCATTTTTGAGAGAATAACAATTTGATTTTCCCCTTTCTTTTTTCTAATAGAATTAGATTTGTTGTTTTTTTTTTTATAAAACCAACTTTTGGTTTTATTTACTAATTAAATAGTTTATTTACTTTCAATTTTATTAATCTCTCCATTTATTTTTAAGATCGAAAGTTTGGTATTTGATTGGGGGTTTTTAATTTGTTTTTTTTGTAGCTTTTTTAGTTGCAAGCCCAATTAATTAATTTTCTCTTTCTCTATTTAAGCAAGTAAACATCTAGAAATATAAAATTTCCTATTATTACTGCTTTGGCTGCATCCCACAAATTTTGGTATGTTGTCTCATTATTGGCATTATCCTGGATGAAATTATTGTGTCTATAATTTGCTATTTCACCCATTCATTCTTTAGGATGAGATTATTTAGTTTCCAATTGCGTTTTGGTCTATTTTCTCCTGGCCTTATATTGCATGTGATTTTTATTGTATCGTGATCTGAGAAAAATGCATTTACTATTTCTGCCTTTGTGCATTTGCTTTTGAGGTTTTTATGCCCTAATACATGGTCAATTTTTGCATAAGTTCCATGAACCTCTGAGAAAAAAGTAAACTCCTTTCTGTCTCCATTTAATTTTCTCCAAAGTTCTATCATTCGTAACTTTTCTAACATTTTGTTTACCTCCTTAACTTCTTTCTTATTTATTTTGTGGTTCAATTTATTTTTCTGAGAGAGCAAGATTGAGATCCCCCACTAGTATAGTTTTACTGTCTATTTCTTCTTGCATCTCTCTTAACTTCTGCTCTAGGAATTTGGATGCTATACCACTTGGTGCATATATGTTTAGTATTGATATTGCTTCATTATCTATAATATCCTTTAGTAAGATATAGTTTCCTTCCTTATCTCTTTTAATTAGATCTATCTTTGCTATTACTTGATCTAAGATCAGGATTGCTACCCCAGCTTTTTTTTTTATTCATCTGAAGTATAATATATTCTGCTCCAGCCCTTAACCTTCACTCTATATGTATCACTATGCTTTAAATGTGTTTCTTGTAAACAACATTTTAATCCAGTCTGCTATCTGCTTCCATTTTATGGGGGAGATCATCCCATTCATCTTCTCAGTTAAAATAACTAATTCTGCATTTCCTGACATCTTATTTATCCTAGATTATGCTTTTCTCTTTCCTATCCCCCTTCCCTCCTCCTCAGTATTTTGCTTTTGATGACCACCTCCCTCAAATAGTCCTCCCCCTTTAGAGCCCCTCTCCCTTTTTTACACCTTTCACTTAATTTTTCTGTTTTCCCTTTTATTAGTCTTTCCCTTTCTTCCCCCTTTCCCTCCTCCTTCCCTATAAGGTGAGAAAAGTTTCTTTGTGATACCAAATATTTCTGTTATTCTCTCTTAGGGGCAAATCTGATGAGTGTAAGATTTACAGAATGTCCATCCCCTTCCCTTCTTTCCCTCATTTATAATAAGTTTTCTTTGCCTCTTAGTGAGATGTAATTTCCCTTATTTTACCTCTCTTTTCTACCTCTAGTTTCTTTTTCATATTATCATAATAAAATCAAATTATACCCAAATTCTCTAAATATACCCATAACAATATTATAGTTCTCAAGAGTTTTTTTTCCTTTTTACCTTTTTATGCTTCTCTTAAGTTCTGTGTTTGCAGATCAATTTTTTTGTTCAGTTCTGGTCTTTTCACTAGAAATAGGTAAAATTCACCTATATCATTGAATGTCCATCTTCTTCCCAGAAAAATAATGCTCATTTTATCTGGATAGGTTATTCTTGGCTGTAATCCCAGTTCCTCTCCTTTTTGGAATATCAGATTCCAGGCCCTTCAATCCTTTAAGGTGGAAGCTGCTAGGTCCTGGGTAATCCTAATTGTTTCTCTTCGGTATTTAAATTGTTTCTTTCTGGCTGCTTGCAATATTTTTTCCTTAGTATGATAGCTCTGAAGTTTAGCCATGGTATTCCTTGGGGATTTAATTTTGGGGTCTCTTTCAGGAGGTGATTAGTGAATTCTTCTGATGGCTATTTTACCTTCTGATTCTAAAACATCAGGGTAGTTTTCTTTTATGATTCCTTGTAAAGTGATTTCTAGGTTCTTTTTTCATCATGACTTTCAGGAAGCCCAATAATCCTTAGATGATCTCTCCTAGATCTATTTTCCAGGTCAGTTGTTTTTCTAGGAGGTATTTCATATTTGCTTCTATTTTTTCTTTTTTTTTGTTTTTGTTTGACTGATTTTTGAAGTCTTATTGAGTCATTATTTCCATTTGTTCAATTCTAATTTTTAGTGTATTATTTTCTTCAGTTATCTTTTTTAGCTCCTTTTGCAATTGGCCAGTTAAATTGTTTTGTTCATTGCATTTTTTCCATTCTTTTTTGCAGTGATCTCATTTCATTTCCCCATATTTCTTCTAATTCTCTTTTAAGATCCTTTATGAAATCTTTGAAGAAAGCCTTGTGACATTGGGTTTAGCTTATGTCTCTCTTTGGGGCTTTTTCTGGGGTTGCTTTACCTTTAGGGAACTCCAGGATTTGAGGTCTGTTCTTGTCTCTCTCCATAAAAGCTGTCTATAGTGAGAATTCTTTTTGTTTTTTATTCATTTTTTAAAGGCTCGAGATTTGTTCAATGCAAAGGAGTGAGAGCTGCTTTAATTTGCCCTGGGGCAGTTCTGCTGATTGATTGATTTCCAGTGCTGGGTAATTGGGGCTAGGGCCAGTGTTCTTCTGGGTCTCAGTGGTTTACAATTTACCCTTTACAAAAGGCAAATCTACCAAAACACTTGCTTGCAACCAGGATAGATTGGCCTAAGAGGCTCACAGAAGATTCCCAGGTGTGTGGAAACTGCAACGCTCTGACTATCCCCCTCCAGCTTCTTGCCCTGTGTCTTATGCTATGGTTTGGGCTTGATAGAATGTCTCCCTGCCTGACTGAAACAGACCTGTTCTGAAGTTCTTCCAAGGTATCTTCTAGATATGTTGTACTCCAGATGTTTGTGGATTCTTTGACTTCAAAACCAGTTTAGAGGCTTAATCTGCTGTTGGTTTGAGAGAAGGTTAGTGGGAGTTACAGAGAGTCATGTTTGCTCTCCATTATCTTGATTCTACCTTCAGAACTGACAAATGTGTTCTTGTAGATTCTTAACCTATCATCAGATTATTTCTAAACTGCCATAAGCATTTGACATTCAAGCACAAACTTATTTCTAATTGATTTTCAGAAGCATTCACATATTCTCATTTGTGTTTTGTATACTTTACCAGAGTAATTTCCTCATTATTCTGTTATTCTCTAATCATGCACCAGATATTTAGTCACATGATCAAAATAGTATGAATATTCATATTCTTATAATACAAATATCAGACTGTTTGAAGACAATGATCTCTGGGCATGCATATCACAAGCCATACTGAAATTATCTTCAGAAATCAATCTTATAAAAAAAATAAAAATAGAAAAAAACAGAAATAAATCTTAAATTGTCTCTCATTGTAGTGTTGCCTTTTTCTGATTTATATTTATTCTGTGCTTATGTTGCTATTACTTTATCTGGTATATTTTCTTTTCTTTTCTTTCTTTCTTTCTTTCTTTCTTTCTTTCTTTCTTTCTTTCTTTTTTTTTCTTTCTTTCTTTCTTTCTTTCTTTCTTTCTTTCTTTCTTTCTTTCTTTCTTTCTTTCTTTCTTTCTTTCTTTCTTTCTTTCTTTCCTTTTTTCTTTCTTTTGCTCTATTTTCAAATGAACTAGTTGGTAATATTGATTAGTTGTTCAATAGAGTTCTGTGAGAGTATAGTCAATGTGCCAAGAGTAAAAGAGAAAAAAGTCATCTCTAAAAAGTTTTTTTCCCCTTACAAAAATTGAGTTACACACAAACATTGCTAAGAATGAAGCAACATACCCAACTGAATTTTTAAATATATTCATAATTTAATACAGGGTTTGTTATTAGTTAGCAGAGAAGTAAACATTATACATTGAAACTGTACTCTTCATTCATTGGTTAGGTACCTTAAAAATGCATTACTATGTCTAAGCATGAGATTTGGTAAACTTCTCTTGTCATTTTCTGCCATAAAAGCAAATATTTTCACTATATTCTTCTTTTTAACCAAAATGCAGAAATAAAGAACCAGATTAAGACTTTTTCTCATTTTGAGCCAAATATTGTGAACAATTAATCAAAGTAAATGTCCAAATTCTAAATCAAAGGTATATATGATTATTATTGTTATATTAGATGTCTCTCAAATTGTAATTTCATTATAATATTATATTTATGTTCAACAAAACTGGTAAAATGAAGTTAAGATGAAATCTTTCAGATAATAGTAAGCATAAGAGATCTTACTGTAATGATTCTTTTAATCCTAATGGAATGTTACAATAAAATATTTGTGATTATTTTAAAATTAGTTTTATAATTTTCATTTGGAACTTTCATAATTATAAATAACATGAAATGTAGTTAATGAAAATTTTACTTTATAGCTTTTTGGTCAAAAGTTATGTTTATTATAAGCATTTAATGAATAAATCTAAAAGAATATCATAAGTTGTATATTAAATTACCCTTGGCATTCAAAACACATTTTTGTTGTTTTTGAAAGGTTTCACAGAACAAAGCTGGGGGCCACTGACATTATTTTATTAGAACCTTTTAAAAGTCTAGTAAGGCAACTACTATAGGTATTATTTTTCATCTTTTGCAAATGAGGAAGATTAAGTAAACAAGCTCAACACACATACAGACATTTTCAGAAGATGAATTCAAAACCAGACCCTTCCTGACTTCAAATCTAGTACCTTTTCCAAGATCCCAAACTAGTCATCTCTGGGGCAGAGGCTTGTTCATTCCTGTCCACAGACTAGCACAGAGGTTAATCAACAATTTGGAAAATCAGGTTGAACTTGGAGTCAGGAGATCTGGATTTGAATTTTTACTTTGCATTTTATTATTTGCTGTGACTTTGGCAAGTTATTTGCCCAAACATTCATTTCCTTATTTGTAAGTTGAGGATAAATAATACTTAATTTTTTACTTTACAGGGTTGTCATGAGGAAGTTATGTTGTAAATCTTGAATTGTCATATAATTGCAAGTCAAGGTTATTAATCCTGTGGCTTTAAAGCAATTCATTAGTTCTCTGCATATATTTATAGTCTATGTAGGCAATTTCTCATTTATGGGAATTGACTTGAGATCTCAATGGCTTAAACAGCTCTTTTATGAGGAAACTTCCTCTGTTAATATACCTTCTCTGAAACTTATAGTCCAGAGAATCATCTAAAATTCTGAAACGGACTTATCTGGGATCATGTAATAGGGATGAACTCTTCCTGGCTTCAAAACTGGCTTTGTACCCACTATTCTATCTATCACTATCTCAAAGGTTTGGTTGATGGTTGGTTGTTATCCTTTGTTCTCAAAGAGGACATAAATGTCCATTATGTTAGAGTGGAGTTACAGTGTGTCTGACTGTGGCTGATCAGACCAATACAAGCTTGGAATACTCTTCCACAGGTTGAACACAAATAGTCCATATGAACATTTGGGGTGGATTCTTTAATTTTGCACATCTCTTGTTTCTTTTGAGCTAATTCAATTCTGCTTTACTCATGAAGCACACCTTTTCTGATGAGGGCCCACCATGCTGGGAGGTCCTGTGCCATTGTCTCCCATATCATACAATGGATTTTAAGTTCTTTTTTTTTATTAAAGCTTTTTATTTGTATAACATATGTATGGGTAGTTCCCCAGCATTGATCTTTACAAAGCTTTCCATTACAAATTTTACCCCCAGTCCCCTCCCCTCCCCTAAATGGCAGGAAGTCCATGACATGTTAATAATGTTGAGTTACTTGACAAGTTATGCAAGAAAAATCCTATCTACAAGAAAAAAAAGAAAATCAGAGAAAGGCAACACAATGCAAGCAAATATCAATAGAGATCATGAAAATGTTACGTTGTGGTCCATATTTCATATCTCTCTCTCTGGATGTATATGGTTTTCTTCAGTGAACAACTGGAACTGGTTTGAGACAATTCTTTGTTGCAGAGAGCCATGTACATCAGAATTGTTCATCATGTAATACTGTTGTTACTGTGTATGATGATCTCCTGGTTCTGCTCGTTTCACTCAGCAACAGTTCATGCAAGTCTCTCCAGGCCTCTCTGAAATCATCCTGCTGGTCATTTCTTACAGAACAATAATATTCCATAACATTCATATACCATAATTTATTCAGCCACTCTCCAATTGATGGGCATCCCTTCAGTTTCCAATTTCTAGCCACTACAAAAAGGGCTGCCACAAACATTCTTGCACATGTGGGGCCCTTTCTCTCTTCTAAGATCTCTTTGGGATATAGGCCCAGTAGAAACACTCCTGGGTCAAAGGGTATGCACAGTTCGACAACTTTTTGAGCATAGTTCCAAATTGCTCTCCAGAATGGTTGGATCTGTTCACAGTTCCACCAACAATGTATTAGTGTCCCAGTTTTCCCACATCCCCTCCAACATTCATCCTTATCTTTTCCTGTCATTTTAGCCAATCTGACAGGTGTGTAGTGGTACCTCAGGGTTGTCTTAATTTGCATTTCTCTGATCAATAGTGATTTGGATCAACTTTTCATATGACTACAGATGGTTTTAATTTCATCATCTGAAAATTGTCTGTTCATATCCCTTGACCACTTATCTATTGAAGAGTGGCTTGAATTCTTATATATAGGAGACAGTTCTCTATATATTTTAGAAATGAGACTTTTATCAGAACCATTAAATGTAAAGATGATTTCCCAATATGATGCTTCCCTCCTAATCTTGTCTGCATTAGTTTTATTTGTACAGAAACTTTTTAACTTAATATAATCAAAATTATCTATCTGGTGTTCAATTGGAAAAACATTAAGTGCTCATGGGTAGGCAGAGTGAACATAATAAAAATGACAATACTACCCAAACTAATCTACTTATTTAGTGCCATACCAAACTCCCAAGAAATTATTTTACAGATCTAGAAAAAATAGTAGCAAAGTTCATTTGGAAGAACAAAAGGTCAAAAATGTCAAGGGGATTAATGAAAAAAAAGGCAGATGAAGGTGGCCTTGCTGTACCAGATCTAAAACTATATTATAAAGCAGCGGTCATCAAAGCCGTTTGGTACTGGCTAAGGAATAGAGCAGTCGATCAGTGGTACAGGATAGGTTATCAGGACAATCTAGGCAATAACCTTAACAATTTAGTGTTTGATAAACCCAAAGACCCCAGTTTTTGGGATAAGTATTCACTATTCGGCAAAAACTGCTGGGAAAATTGGAAACTAGTGTGGAAGAAATTAGGGCTTGACCCATACCTAACACCACATACCAAAATAAGATCTAAATGGGTTCATGATCTGGATATAAAGAGTGATTTAGTAAACAAATTAGAGGAATGTAATATAGTTTACTTCTCAGACCTGTGGAGAAGGAATAAATTTATGTCCAAAGAAGATCTGATTTTAAGATCTTAAGAGATAACTTGAAAGTGTCCTTATTTAGCTTTTTTTGATCACCTTGTGAGCGCTTGTCTTGCATGAGTTCTCCATAATGCATATATATATATATATATATATATATATACATATATATATATATATATACACACACATACATATATATGCATTTGCAAGCTTACATTCAGCATTCAAACAATGTGTCCAGAACAACAGTTGTGCTCTCTGCAGTAGAGTTGGAATGCTTGGTAGTTTAGTCCGAGAAAGGACCTCAGAATGTGATATCTTATCCTGATCTTCAGATGATCTTCAGAATCTAAGACAATTCAAATGGAAGCAATTCAGTTTCCTGGCATGGTGCTAGGAGAAATACTCTTTATACCCAGGAAAATACTGTTTATTACATACTGTTAGTTTAAGAAATATACTGTTAGTATACTGTTAGTTTAAGAAATCTGTTTAAAGCAATGAAAAACCATTTTTCTAGAGGATCTATGATGAAGCATCTTACCCAGTTCCTAATATAGAGGTGATGAACTCAAGGTATAGAAAGAGATATTTTTTGGACATGGTCACTCTGTGGTTCTTTTTAACTTGACCATACTAACATGATTAAAAAGGGAGGGGTTCATCTTGTTTTAATTACAACCAGTAGAGGGGAAGTTTTTCTTTTATCAAAAGTATTATTTATTTTTAACACTCTTTTGTTTTTAAATTTTGAGTTACAAATTCCCTCCCTCCCTCTCACTACAACCCCACCCACTGAAAAAGAGAGCAATATGCAGTTTTTCTGTGAAATCATGCAAAACATATTTTCACATAAGCCATAATTCAAAAGAAGAAAGAAAAATGAAGTGAGAAAATTGTACTTCAATTTGAATGCAGAGGTCATCTCTGGAAGTAGATAGAATTTTTTCATCATGAATCCTTCAGAATCATCTTAGATCATTATATTGATCAGAGTAGCCGAGTCTTTCACAGATAATCAAATTTACAGCATTGTTGTTACTGTGTGCATTGATCTTCCAATTATTCTTACTTCACTTTGCATAAGTTTATATGTCTTGCTATATTTTTCTGAAATCACTCCCTCATCATTTCTTACAGTACAACTTTTTTTTTCCTTGTTTTTTTAAATTTTTATTAAAGCTTTTTATTTGCAAAACATATGTATGGGTAGTTGTTCAACACTGACCCTTACAAAACTTTCCATTACAAATTTTTCCCCCCTAGTCCTCATCCCTCCCCAGATGGCAGGAAATCCACTACATGTTAATTATGTTAAAGTACTTGACAAATCGAATATATATATACATATTTCCACACTTATCATTGTTGTGCAAGAAAAAGCGTATCTACAAGAAAAAAAATCAGAGAAAGGAAACACAATGCAAGCAAACATCAATAGAGAGCATGAAAATGTTATGTTGTGGTCCACATTTCATATCCCTCTCTCTGGGTGTATTTGCTTTCTTCACTGAACAATTGGAACTGGTTTGAGACATTTCATTGTTGAAGAAAGCCACATCCATCAGAATTGATCATCATATAGTCTTGTTGTTGCTGTGTATAATGATCTCCTGGTTCTGCTCATTTCACTTAGCATCAGTTCATACAAGTTATAGTACAACTTTTCATCATAATCACATACCACAACTTCAGCCATTCCCCAATTGATGAACATTCCTGGAGGGAAGTTTAAGGGGGAAAGTGGTTAGCAGAAATGATGTTTTTAATAATCTATTTGAGAGATATATGTATTGATGGAAAAACTTCAAGTGCATGTAGTTGGATGGAGTTACTTTTATTTTTGTAATTTCATTTCATTTTTAATGATTTTTTTTTGGTTTTGTATCACATGTCCAACTTAGAAAGCTAACCTTTGTTAAGATTTTAAAATATAACTTGTACTCACTTCTATGAAGCAGATTTATGCCCAAATTTATAGTGATTCTGCATTTAGAAAGGTAGTTATGAAACAACTTGTGGTTATCCTTCTCCTCCTTCTCCTCTCCTCTTAACCACCCCCCTGAAAACTTTCTTTTTTAAAAATGTATTTTTCCCATTTAATAGCATTTTTCAATTACATGTAAAGATACATTTATATAATTTTTGATTATATCATTTCCTCATCCCCCACTCCCTGCCCTGCCTTCTCCCTTCTTTCTAAGTTTCTAACTTTTATTTACACTTTCTAACAATTATCTGAGATTGAGTTTCCAACCCTGAGCTAATAAATTTCCCTTTTTCCTATGTGGTTCCCATTTTGTCCTCATGCCACAAAGACAACATAAGGACAAAGTGGACTCTAGGTATCTCTTATAAATAATACAAAATCCAACAAATGATTTTTTTTAACAGAATAAATTTAAGAAAACAAATACAAATGGAAGTAAGACTGGGATAGGGCAAAATCCACTCACCCCTCTCTTTGCAGCTTGTTTCTATTCCTAGATGAGCAGAGGGTCCATGATCAAACACATAGGCATATGTACTTCTCAGCTTGTCCATAGATAAAGACCATTTATCATCTCTCAGTGGTCTTACAGAATGGAACCACAGATGTGGACAGCAACAGCTGCTGCTTCAGTTTCCTGCCACTGCAGTGGGACAGCTACTATCTTGTGTTCGTGTTTTCAACAATTCTTCATCTCACCATAGTCATGTGTGAAAAACCTTCCCCTCTTCCTTTGAGAGCTGATTTAAGCAGCACCATTGTACACAGAGAGTTGAGTCTGAACTTATGAAGACTCATCTTCCTGAGTTCAAATCTGACACTTACTAGCTGTGTGATCCTGGGCAAGCCACTTAACTCTCTGTGCCTCAGTCTCCTCATCTGTAAAATGAGCTGGAGGAAGAAATAGCAAATCACTCCAGTAATTTGTCAAGAAGACCCTAAATTAAGTCAGACGTGACTTAAAAATGACAGAAAACTCATTTCCTCTCTTTCTAAACTAGAAAAGAACGACAGATGCCATAACTAGTCAGTTCTTTTCCAGAGGTTGTCACAAAAAGAATAAAAAACAAGTTTAACTAACTCATTGACCGTGTCTGATAGTAAATGTAATATTCCACAACCTTAGTCCTTGATCTCTTTAATGAAAGAAGTAAATTTTCTTAATTCTTCTTGAGGTTTTAGTCTATTTACTATAATTAGGTGAATACAAATTTTATTTATTCTTTCCATTTACATTATTTCAGTCATTGCATAAATTGCTTTTCTGGTTCTTTTACTTTATATAATTTTACATGTCTTCTCTTGGTTGTTCAAATTCTTTGTATGAAATTTCTTAAGTATAGTATTATTCAATTATATTTATATCCCAGTTTGTTTAGACATTATCCAAATGATGGGCATCTCCTAGTTCTTTGCACCTATAAAAAGTGCACCAAGGAATATTTCAGTATATATGAAACTTTTCTATTTGGCTTCTTGAGGTATATACTTAGCAGCTAGGAGGGGCAAAGAGTAGTCACTTTAGTTACTTTTTAAATTTATTTTTTAATTTATTTATTTTTATTTATTAATTAATTTATTTTTTTAGTTACTTTTTAAAAAAAATAATTATTCCAAATTATTTTCTTCTTTCTATATATATCTTCCCATGAAACTGCTTAAACTTAAGTTAGCCTCTTCTCCATACTTCATTTAATGCTATCACACTAGGCCTAGGCCATTCTCAAATGCATCCTGCTTTTGAACTGTGTTTTTGTTGTTGTTTTGTTTTGTTTTTTTTTTGTGAAGCATCTTTGAACTGGCATTAAACACCACATCCAGGCATTTGACAGTGTTGCCATTAGGAAGGCTGGTGGCTTTCATCATGGAACTTAGATATTTTCCAATATAATTTATTCATTTTCTGACTCATCATTATAGGTCCCAAGTAGCCTTTATGTAGGAGTCCATGACACTGTCATTTGTCATAAAACATAAAGAAAAGGAGGAAGATTCTTTCTTCTTTGGGGAATACATAGGTAATCTTGTTACAGCATGATGCTAATTGATTCAAGGCTACAGGATCAATCCCTTGGGCAAATCCCCACTGAGCCTGTCTGGGTCTCAATTTTCTGGCCTGCAAGATGTCAACATCGGGCTAAATGGTCTCTAAGATGCTTTCCAACTCTTATTCATTAACACTAAAAATTACATATATAAGGATATAGTGGATAAAGAATTGGTCTTAAAGTTCAGGGCACTCAGGTTTAAGTCCTGTTTCTTAGTGTGATTATGGGAAAATCATTTAACTTCTTTTCCAGGCAATTCTATAAGACTATAAATCATCTGTCAACATTGCTTCAGGTAGTTCCCTACACAGATGAAGTCATAGGTCAGAACAATAACAACAACAACCAAAAAAAAAAAAGAGGGGGAGGGATAACATTGGAAGATGAAGAGGCTTTCTTCAACTTATTTCAATTTTTTTTCCTTTCTTCCCTTGTCCCTTTTCCTGCCTCTCTATTTCTCCCTGTTTCCCTGCCCCTTTTTCTGTTTCTGCCTCTCTGTGTGTCTCTCCCCAGATTTCTGGAACATCCCTTTTTTTTTCTGGCTTGCCTGGGCACTTGGATCCTAGAAGGTGGAGAAAAATTGAAAAATAACTCAGGAATTAACAGAGAGTTGTTGAAAATCCCTCCCCCCCCCACTCTTTCTCAGAACAACCTTTGAATTTGCAGAAAGGTTTGGTTTCAATTTTAGATAAAGATTCCAGTCTGCTCTTACTTTCACTGAATCTATCTGCCCAATCCTGTTGAAAATACTTCAGGCTCTTCACTTTTAAAGAAAGCTTAGAGTTAACATAAAATATAGAAAAAGGAAAAAACAAACAAACAACAACAAAAAAAAAACCCAACCCTGCTTTGCCCATGACAGGCTGGACTTGGAGAAGCTGGCTCATAGGAAATTCCAGGTACTAGCCAAGCTGTTTTGTCTTTCATCCCTCTGCTCCCTATTCTTCCCACCTAGGTCACAGCCGGCTTCAAGTGAACAACATTCTGTGCTCCGCTGTGTCATTTTGTGGTGGCTAATGTCAGACATTTGGAAATCTCGTGAGCATGAAGCAAGCCTGCAAAGACCCTCAGGTTGGGCACAGACCTGTAACTAAGTCTGTTTGGAGTGTGTGCTCCCCTCTCCCAACTGCTGCTTTATGCTGCCTTGGAGCCTTGTGGTGTCATGTTATGCCCTGGGGATATTGAACTTGGGAGGGGGCGGCTGAGAGAGGGAGGATTGCAGCTGTCCTCTGGGCCTTGTCAGAGAGGTTCATTCAGTTCCCAAACCAGGAGGGCAAAGAAAAATGGGAACTTCCTTTATCAGGAAGGCTGTTTCTCTGCTGAACCATTTGTACATTTAAGGAGCTATTGTTCCAAGATTTTCATTGCCCAATGTCTGCTTCAGACGACTGAACTTGATCCATCCACCCATCATAAATTAAACTCTTTGATCTTGTGGGGACCAAAGTGAACTTGGATAACAATAGATCAAAACACTATAAGGATAGCATGCTTATCCTTCCCAGAGTTACTTCTTAATAAAGCATTGCATAATCAAAAGGAAAATATTTTAAGATGGAAAATAAATATCTGGTAAAAATACCCAAAGGATAAGACAGACCTTTATCAGTAAAGGTAATGATAATCCCAATGACTTGATCCTATGGAGTAAACTCTCACTAAAACCCTCCTATTTCAGGCAAATTGCTCTTTGGAAGACAAATCTGAAGTAAGGAATACTTTGAGGGCCTGCAATTTCATAGCTTTCAAGTACATATAGTAACCTGAAGTAGGTTATAGAAGAATTGCCAAGTACTGATCCTTAGGGGATTTGCTTTAATGTGCAGATAAGAGTGGTTTTTAATTCCCATATCAATTGATTAGCTGTAACCTCCTGTGGCAAAAGTGCTTGAAAACAATTTCTTCTCTTTAGTTAAATCACAGTCCACCCTCACCTTGTTTATACTATTAATTGGCTTAAATGCATAGTGAAAAAGTAAATTTCATTTCAACTACAGTTAGATTTTTATAAACTTTAAATTAGTGAGGTCCTAATTAAAAGAGCTTAGGTACTTAGTGAAAACATCTGGAGAACCTGGGCAGAATATATGTATATACACAGAAGTATGTATGTTAAATACATATAAACATACATATGTGCATGTGTGTATGTATGTATTTCATATTTCCCAGAGGAATCAAAGCAAATGTGAAAAATGAGAAAGTCAAGTATTGCCAGTTGTCATCTTTTGCTAGTAAACCCATCAGTCAATTGTTTTAGCCAGACCCCTAAAAGAACTGCAGTTCTCACCAAACCACAAGATGGCACAATGTATGAATTAGGTGTTCTTTGGGAATCAGAATCATACCAAGTGAATCTGGCCTCTACTAATTATATTGCCTTTGTGACTTTGAGCAAAGCTCTAAATTTCTTTGGGACTCAGTTTCCTCATCTGAAAAATGAAAAGGTTGGACTAGATGATCTTCAAGGTCTCTTCTAGTTCTAAATCAATGGGTCTGGAGAAGGAGGAGGTCAGGGCAAATCAGTGTCCAAAAAGAAATATTCTAATAAAATAACAGCAACAACAAAACACCCCCCCCCCAAAAAAAAACAAAAACAAAAACAAAGGATGAGAACCAGAGCAGAGCAATGTAGCAGCAAAGAATCGAAAACTTGGCTCTGTCTGTGACATCAAGTGGGGTGTGTATGCTCACAGCTAGGGGTCAGTGAGCTATTCTTAAGCACAAAGATGTCTCCATCCACCAGTGCCTCCTATAATCCTTTGCACCTGTGATTCAGGGTTGGGTCCTAAAAGATCAAGCACTCTCAGGGTCACTAGTCCAGGTCACTGCAGGGCAGGCACAAAGGGATTATAAAGCAGTTCTGATTAGTCTAGGTCATGATTAAGCCAGGTATCTAGCCAAGGGTGGAAAGCTGTCAACCATATTACAAGTAGTCTGAGGTAGTGGTCAGTGAATCTGCCAGACAAAGGAGTAGAAATGCTGAAAGCTTCTCTGCTGTCTTTTAGGATGGGATAGTACAGATCTATCTGCTTAACTCCAAATTCTCTTAGAGATGTAGAGCATCCTGGCGGGACTTTGAACAAACTCCCTCAGTGAGCCAGCAATATATTGAACTTACTGTGTTTGTGGTTGGAAGATCTTTATCTTTGGGATATAAGGGTGTCCAAATTACCTGGGGACATAAAGGCAGGGCTGCTGGCTTCCTCCTTGTCTGTGCTGTCTGTGCTACCTCCCTCCAAGGGCTGGGCAGGGGTTCTGGCTGCAGGGCCCCTGACATCATCTCAACAATTTGGGGTGGTTTCAATATACTTTTGTTGGACTGTGAAGCTAGGGATACATCATATTTTGGCAATTAAGAAGGCAGTACTTCTAGACAGTTGCCACACGACCAGGCAATTTCTGTCCCAATAGTACAATATTGTAATGTACTTGGCCTTTAAGAACCATACTATTATAATGAGTTTATACCAGATTCAGCTGAGTTATAAAAAAATGCAATAACAATAAATATGGTGATGTGAAAATCCAAATGAAATTTCCTTGTAAACCAACATCCAAAAAAATTGGAAATAATGATTCTTGGGAGTATCCTATCATACCAGGAGATTTAGAAATCTTTTCCCAAGAAGATTATAGCCCATCTTGGGTGTGAAGGACATAGTTTTTTGCTGTTGGCATTTCCTATGCTGAGAGTTGAGTGTTCCAAATACTAATCAAATCTCCTGACCCTCTGACTCAGGATAAGAAATGTGACAAGGAGAAGAGGATCCTTTATTTCAAGAAGCATTCATTAAACCCTAAAATAATGAAATAACAACAACAAAATCAGCTTCTACCCACAAGATGCTTATGTAAGATAAAACATATATGCAGTTAAGAAAATGAAATCTAATTTGAAGAGAGAGAAGTAATGATGAGAAGAAAATAGTAAAAAAAAGATAAGGAAAACAGGAGATATGAATCCTGGAAGAAACTAAGGATTGTAGGAAGTTCAAGCAAAGAGGGAATAGGGATGAGGAGTGAGTGGGACAGTCTATGCAAATACATGAGAGGATAGGAGATAGAATGTCCAGTTGAGGAAAGAAGAAATTTGACAAAAATAGAGCATTCTTGAAAAGAGAATAATATGAAATAAGCCTTGATAGGTAGGTTGAAGTAGGGCTTTAAATTCCAGAGGGGGGTTTTATTTTATCTATTTTTTTTCTTTTTTCTTTTTTTTTTGGCTCAGGCAATTGGGGTTAAGTGACTTGCCCAGGGTCACACAGCTAGGCAGTATTAAGTGTCTGAGGCCAGATTTGAACTCAGGTCCTCCTGACTTCAGGGCTAGTACTCTAACCACTGTACCACCTAGCTGCCCCTTTTTATTTTATCTAAATAGGAAATAGGAAGTCAATAAAGTTTACAGTTTGACCAGTAAAGAAGGGGGTCCAGACCTATGCTTTAGGATAAAAATCCAGATGATTTTTATCAACTATATTTAAGGATGGATTAGATAGAAAAGAGACTGTACATACAGACATCAATGGAGAGACTATTGCTATCCAGGTATTCAGGCCTTTTTCTGGCACTGAAAATGACTTCACTACAGAATTAGATTAATTAGTATAGAAAACAGTAGGTCCTTTATTTAACAAATTTTAGACACTCCTGATTTAGGAACATGGAAAGAGATACAGAAGCAATAAGAGAAAAACATTATGGAAGCACTAATCTCCAAAGCAGGTTAGGGAGGAGGGACTTTCTAAAGGGACTTTAGAAAGCCTTGACTTTCATTGCTTTGGGGTCATGGAATGAGAAGACTGTCCATGATAATTTTGTGAGAGGCTGTTCTCTGGATTTGGAATATCATTGTATCAAACTCTTATTATTTTGTAGAGTAAGATTCTTAGATCCTATATCATTCCAGTTTTGAGATTTCAGCCCTTAGGGAAACTACCATTAAAGGAGAAGGAGATAGAAAATGAGCAATAGGAAAATAGAAGTGAAAAAGACTGAAATATCAAAGAGCTCAAGAGGAAGAAAATCCAGTTAAAAACATAAGCAGATAAGGCAACAGGGAAGGTATTAATAATGGAAAGGAATATAGCTTCGAGATCAGCTAAGTCTGAACATCTATGAAAAAACATTATAAGACAAAGGAAAATGAATCAATACAACTGATGATGCAAAAAATCCTGTGCATTCTCAGGAGGGCATAGAAATATAGCAGGATGTTCCTGAATGGTTTAAAAAAATAAGAACTGTGAAAATAGAATTTATGGAAGGCATATCAATAATAGTTGTCAGAATAAAAAAAATTTGAATCCATTGTGATAAATTTCACCAAAGATCAAAAGAATTGGGAATACAAATAGACCAAAATAAAAGCAATTTGCAAGAGAAGCAAAAAATTCATTGCTTCTTTGCCCTCCCAGACCCTTGATACTTTCATTTGACTCCCAACAAACCCTATATACCCTTGGACATTGCGATATATTCTGTTGATACACCCTCTATAGATGTTTTGTCCTCCAATTAGAATGTGAGCTCCTTCAGAAAAGGGACTATATTTTTTTCTCATTTTGTATCTCTTAAGTGCTGTATTAATAGTAAGTTCTTGAAAAATGCTTTTTAAATTCATTCAGCAATTCATTTGTACCATGTGTCATGTATTGTGTTAGGCGTTGG
>JAJPUD010000217.1:57024-121557 GCA_023553655.1 Myrmecobius fasciatus | reverse complement strand
ATGCATTAATTCATGAAAGTTTTCATGTTTTTCTCTGCATTCCTCATATTTGCCATTTATTATGGTACAATTATAATTCATTACATTCATATAACACATTTGTAGTATAATTTGCAATATAATAATGATTCTATCTTACTTCTGATTTAAGGGGGAAGGAGAAAAAATCATTAATTAAGCATCTATACTGTACTACATTTCAATGAGAAGCACTTTGAAAATATTATCTCATTTGATCCTCACAACTCTAGAAGTTAGGTGCTACTATTATACTCATTTTACAATTGAGAAAATTGAGGCAGATCAGAATCGCATAGCCAGCAAGTGTCTAAGACTTTTCCAATTGTTTACAAAAGTGTCTTGTAATTGTATTTATGTAATTCCTGGGTTTGCCTTGGCAGGTAGACTCCCAAGTATTTTATTTTGTCTGAAGTTATTTTAATTGAAATTTTTCTTTCTATCTCTTCCTGCTGGGCTTTGTTGATAATATATAGAAAGGCTGATAATTTATGTGGATGTATTTTATATCCTGCAACTTTGCTAAAGTTGTTCATTGTTTGAAGTAGCTTTCTTTGTTGATTCTCCAGAATTCTCTAAATATGCCATCATACCATCTGCAAATAGTGATAGTTTTCTTTCTTCATTGCCTATTCTAATTCTCTCAATGCTTTTTCTTACCTTGTTGATAAAGCTAACATTTCTAGTATAATATTGAATAGTAGTGGTGATAATGGGCATTCTTGTTTCATACCTGATCTTATGGGAAGGAGTCCATCTTATCCCCATTACAGATAATGCTTAATGATGGTTTAGATAGATATTACTATTATTTTTTTGTTTTTTATTATTATCACTATCATTTTAAGGAATGCTCCATTTCTTTCTATGGGTGCTATATTTTGTCAAAGACTTTTTTTGCATGTATTAAGATAATCATATGATTTTTGTTGATTTTGTTATTGATATGTCCAATTAGGCTGATAGCTTTCCTAATATTAAACCTGCCCTGCATTACTGATATAAATGTCATCTAATCATGGTGTATTATCCTCATGATAAATTGCTGTAATCTTTTGTTAATATTTTATTTAACATTGTTGGTGAAACTGTGAATGGATCCAACCATTCTGGAGAGCAATTTGGAACTATGCCCAAAGAGCTATCAACCTGTGCATACCCTTTGATCCAGCAGTGTTTCCATAGGGTTTATATCCCAAAGAAATAATAAAGGAGGGAAAGGGACCCACATGTGCAAAAATGTTTGTGGCAGCCCTTTTTGTAGTGGCAAGAAACTGGAAACTGAATGGATGCCCAGCAATTGGAGAATGGCTAAATAAGTTATGGTATATGAATGTTATAGAATATTATTGTTCTGTAAGAAACAACCAGTGGGATGATTTCAGAGAGGCCTGTAGGGACTTACATGAACTGATGCTAAGTGAAATGAACAGGTGATCATTACACATGGCAACAGCAAGATTATATGATGATCAATTCTGATGGATGTGGATCTCTTCAACAATGAGATGATTCAAACCAGGTCCAGTTGTTTAGTGATGAAGATATATATATATATATATATATATATGTATATATATATATATATCCAGAGAGAACTGTGGGAATTGAGTGTGGTTCACAGCATAGCATTTTTACTCTTTTTGTTGTTGTTTGCTTGCATTTTATTTTGCTTCTCTCTTTTTTTTCTGGTTTGATTTGGTTTTTCTTGTGCAGCAAGATAATATATAAATATGTATGCATGCATTGGATTTAACATATATTTCTACCATGTTTAACATATATTGGACTACTTGCCTTCTTAGGAGAGGGGGCAAAAATTGGAATACAAGGTTTTAAAAGAGCTAATATTGAAGAATTGTTCTACACATATACTTTGAAAAATAAAAAGCTTTAGTAAAGAAAAATACTTTATTTAAAATTTTTGCATTAATGTTCATTAGGGGAATTGGTCTATAATTTTCTTTCTCTGTTTTGGCTCTTCCTGATTTAGGTATCAAAACCATATTTGTTTCATAAAAGCAATTTGGTAGGGCTCCTCTTTTATATATTTTTCCAAATAGTTTATATAGAATTATAATTTGTTGTTTAAATGTTTAGTAAAATTTATTTGCAAATCTATCTGGCCCTGGAAATTTTTTCTTAGAAAGTTCATTGATGGCTTGTCAATTTCTTTTTCTAAAATGGATTAAGAATTTTATTTCCTCTTCTATTAATTTGAGAAATTTATATTTTTGTAAATATGCATTCATTTCATTTAGATTGTCAGATTTGTTGTCATACAGTTGAGCAAAATAGTTCCTAATTGTTGCTTTAATTTCCTCTTCATTGATGGTGAATTTACCCTTTTCAGTTTTATACTGGCAATTTGGTTTTCTTCTTTCTTTTTTTTTAAATCTAATTAACCAAAAGTTTACCTATTTTGTTCCTTTTTTATAAAACTAGCTTAGTTTTATTTATTAGTTCAGCAATGTTATTATTTTGAATTTTATTAATCTCTCCTTTGATTTTCACAATTTCTAATTTATTGTTTAATTGGAGATTTTTAATTTGTTCTTTTTTTAGCTTTTTAAAATGCAGGCCTATTTTATTGAGCTTTTTTTGCTCTATTTTATGCAAGTAAGCACTTAAAGGTGTAAAATGCCCCCTTAGAACTGCTTTGGCTGCATCCCATAAATTTTGGGATTGTCCCATTATTTTCATTCTCTTTGACAAAATGAATTTATTATTTGATCCACTCATTCTTTAGGATTAGACTATTTAGTTTCCAATTAATTTTTAATCTTTCTTTGCATAGTTCTTTATTACATGTAATTTTTACTGCATCATAATCTGAAAAGGATGCATTTAATATTTCTTTTTTTTATTAAAGCTTTTTATTTGCAAAACATATGCATTGGTAATTTTTCAATATTGACCCTTGCAAAACTTTCTGTTCCAAATTTTTCCCTCCTTCTACCCACCCCCTCCCTTAGATGGCAAATAGTCCAATGCATGTTAACTATGTTAAAATATATGACAAATCCAATATATGTAGTATACAGTTATTTTGCGCACAAGAAAAATCAGATCTACAAAGAAAAAAAATTGAGAAGGAAAACAAAATGCAAGCAAACCAACAGAAAACATGAAAATGCTAAGTTGTGGTCCACACTCAGATTCCACAGGCTTCTCTCTGGGTGTAGATGGCTTTCGTCATCATTGAACAGTTGGAACTGATTTGAAACATCTCATTGTTGAAGAGAGCCATGCCCCTCAGAATTGATCATCACATAGTCTGGTTGTTGCTGTGTATAATGATCTCTTGGTTCTGTTCATTTCACTTAACATCAGTTCATGCAAGTCTCTCCAGGCCTCTCTCAAATCATCCTGTTGGTCATTTCTTACAGAACAAGAATATTCCATAACATTCATTTACCATAATTTATTCAGCCATTCTCCAATTGATGAGCATCCATTCAGTTTCCAATTTCTAGCCACTACAAAAAGGGTTGCCACAAACATTTTTGCACATGTGGATCCCTTTCCCTCCTTTAAGATATCTTTGGGATACAGGCCCAGTAGAAACATTGCTGCATCAAAGGGTATGCACAATTTGATAATTTTTTGAGCATAGTTCCAAATTGCTCTCCAGAATGGTTGGATCCATTCACAGCTCCACCAAGAATGTATTAATGTTCCATTTTTCCTACATCCCCTCCAACATTCATCATTATCTTTTCCTGTCATTTAGCCAATCTGACAGGTATGTAGTGGTATCTCAGAGTTATCTTAATTTGCATTTTTCTGATCAATAGTGATTTGGAGCACCTTTTCATATGACTAGAAATAGTTTTAATTTCATTATCTGAAAATTGTCTGTTCATATCCTTGAACCATTTATCAATTGGAGAATAGCTTGAATTCTTATAAACTTGAGTCAATTCTCTATATATTTTAGAAATAAGGCCTTTATCAGAACCCTTAAATGTAAAAATAATTTCCCAATTTATTGTTTCCCTTCTGACCTTATTTGTATTAGTTTTCTTTGTACAAAAACTTTTTAACTTAATATAATCAAAATTATCTATCTGGCATTCACTTATGAGTTCCAGTTCTTTTTTGGACACAAATTCCTTCCTTCTCCATAGATCTGAGAGGTAAGCTATCCTATGTTCCTCTAATTTGCTTATAATTTCACTCTTTATGTCTAAATCATGAACCCATTTAGATCTAATCTTGGTATGCGGTGTTAGGTGTGGGTCAAGCCCTAATTTCTTCTATACTAGTTTCCAATTTTCCCAGCAGTTTTTGTCAAATAGTGAGTTCTTATCCAAACACTAGATTACTATAGTTATTGCCTATTTTGTCCTGTGATCCTAACCTATTCCACTGATTGAATATTCTATTTCTTAGCCAGTACCAAATGGTTTTGATGACTGCTGCTTTATAATATAATTTTAGATCTGGCACAGCTGGGCCACCTTCATCAATATTTTTTTTTCCATTAATTCCCTTGAAATTCTTGACCTTTTGTTCTTCCAGATGAACTTTCTTATTATTTTTTCTAGACCTGTAAAATAATTTCTTGGGAGTTTGATTGGTATGGCACTAAATAAGTAGATTAATTTAGGTAGTATTGCCATTTTTAGTATATTTGCTCGGCCTACCCATGAGCACCTGATATTTTTCCAACTGATTAGGTCTGACTTTATTTGTGTGGAATTGTTTTGTAGTTTTATTCATATAGTTCCTGACTTTCCTTGGCAGATAGATTCCTGAATATTTTATATTATTGACTTATTTTGAATGGAATTTCTTTTTGTATCTCTTGCTGCTGAACTTTGTTGGTAATGCATAAAAATGCTGATAATTTATGTGGACTTATTTTGTATTCTGCAACTTGGCTAAAGTTGCGAATTGTTTCTAGTAGTTTTTTAGTTGAGTCTCTAGGGTTCTCTAAGAATACCATCATATCACCTGCAAAGAGTGATAATTTGGTTTCCTCATGACCCCTTTTCTTCTCTAATTGCCAAAGCTAACATTTCTAATATAATATTGAATAGTAATGGTGATAGTGGGCAGCCTTGTTTCACTCCTGATCTTATTGGGAATGGTTCCAGTTTGTTCCCATTACATATGATGCTTGCTGATGGTTTTAAATAGATGCTACTGATCATTTTAAGGAAAAGTCCATTTATTCCTATACTCTCTAGTATTTTTAATAGGAATGGGTTTTGGATTTTATCAAATGCTTTTTCTACAACTGTTCAGATAATCATATGATTTTTGTTAATTTGGTTATTAATATAGTAGATTATGCTGATAGTTTTCTTATTGAACCATCCCTGCATTCCTGGTATAAATCCTACTTGGTCATAGTGTATTATACTGGGGAAGACTTTCTGTAATTTCATTGCTAATATTTTATTTAAGATTTTTGCATCAATATTCATTAGGGAAATTAGTCTATATTTTTCTTTCTCTGTTTTCACCCTACCTTGTTTAGCTATCAGCAACATATCTGTGTCATAAAAGGAATTTGGTAGAACACTTTCTTTCCCTATTTTTTCAAATAGTTTTTCTAGTATTGGGATTAGTTGTTCTTTGAATGTTTGGTAGAATTCATAAGTAAATCCATCTGGTCCTGGAGATTTTTTCTTAGGGAGTTGATTAATAGCTTGTTTTATTTCTTTTTTTCTAAAATGGGGCTGTTTAAATAATTTATTTCCTCTTTTATTAACCTGGGCAATCTATATTTTTGTAGATATTCCTCCATTTCATTTAGATTATCAAATTTATTAGCATAAAGTTGGGCAAAGTAATCCTAATTATTGTTCTAATTTCCTCTTCTTTGGTGGAAAGTTCTCCCTTCTCATTTTTGAGACTAACAATTTGATTTTCTTCTTTCCTTTTTCTAATTAAATTAACTAAAGGCTTGTCTATTTTGTTGGTTTTTTCATAAAACTTTAGTTTTATTTATTAATTCAATAGTTTTCTTATTTTCAATTTCATTAATCTCCCCTTTTATTTTCAGAATTTCAAATTTGATATGTAATTGAGGGTTTTTAATTTGTTCTTTTTCTAGCTTTTTTAGTTGTAAGCCCAATTCGTTGATCTTCTCTTTTTCTATTTTATGCAAGTAAGCATCTAGAGAGAGAAAATTTCCCTTTATAACTGCTTTGGCTGTAACCCACAAATTTTGGTATCTTGTCTTATTATTTTCATTCTCCTGGATGAAATTATTGATTCTGTCTATGATTTGCTGTTTCACCCATTCATTCTTTAGGATTATATTATTTAATTTCTTATTAACTTTTGGTCTATTTTCTCCTGGCCTTATATTGCATGTGATTTTTATTGCATCATGATCTGAAAAAAATGCATCTACTATTTTTGCCTTTCTGCATTTGCTTTTGAGGTTCTGATGCCCTAACACATGGTCAGTTTTTGTATAAGCTCCATGAACATGAGAAAAAGTAAACTGCTTTCTCTCTATATGCTATTTTCTCCAAAGATCTATCATCCTAATTTTTCTAACATTTTGTTTACCTCCTTAACTTCTTTCTTATTTATTTTGTGGTTTGATTTATCTAGTTCTGAGAGAGCAAGGTTGAGATCCCCCACTAGTATAGTTTTGCTATCTATTTCTTCTTGTATCTCTCTTAACTTCTCCTCTAGGAATCTGGATGCTATACCACTTGGTGCATATATGTTTAGTATTGATATTGCTTCATTATCTATGATACTCTTTGGTAAAATATAGTTTTCTTCCTTACCTCTTTCAATTAGATCTATCTTTGCTTTTATTTGATCTGAGATCAGGATTACTGTCCCTGCTTTTTTTCTTCACCTGAAGCATAATAAATTCTGCTCCAGCCCTTTATCTTCACTCTGTATGTATCACTATGCTTTAGATGTGTTTCTTGTAAACAACATATTGTAGGTTTCTTGCTTTTAATCCAGTCTGCTATCCTCTTCCATTTTATGGGACAGTTCATCCATTCACATTCTCAGTTAAAATAACTAATTCTGTATTTCCTGCCATCTTATTTACCCAAAGTTATGTTTTTCTCTTTCCTTTCCCCCTTTTTTACACCTTTCCCCTAATTCTTCTATTTTCTCTTCTATTAGTTTTTCTCTTCCCCCCTTTCCCTCCCACTTCCTTGTAATGTGGGACAAGTTTCTATGTGAAACCAAATATATCTGATATTCTCTCTTAGAGCCAAATCTGATGAGAGTAAGATTCACATGATGCTCATCCCACTCCCTTCTATCCCTCAATTATATAATAGGCTTTCTTTGCTTCTTCATGAGATGTAATTCCCCTTATTTTATCTCCTTTTCCCTCTTTTTCCAGTATGATCCCCTTTCCATCTCTAGTTTCTTTGTCATATTATCAAAATAAAATAAAATTATACCCACGTTCTCTAAGTATACCTAGAATAGAAATATACTTCTCAAGAGTTTTTTTTTCCTTTTTATCTTTTAATGCTTCTCTTGAGTTCTGTGTTTGGAGGTTAATTTTTTTTTGTTCAGATCTGATCTTTTCATTAGAAATATCATTAAATGCCCATCTTCTTCCCTGAAAGACAATGCTTATTTTAGCTGGATAGCTTATTCTTGGCTATAATCCCAGTTCCTTTGCTTTTTGGAATATCAGATTCTGGGCCCTTTGATCCTTTAAGGTGGAAGCTGCTAGGTCCTTGGTAATCCTAATTGTGGCTCCTCCGTATTTCAATTGTTTCTTTCTGGCTGCTTGCAATATCTTTCCCTTGGTGTGATAGTTCTGAAGTTTAGCCACAATATTCCTTGGGGATTAAATTTTGGGTTCTCTTTCAGGAGGTGATTGGTGAAGCCTTTTGATGGCTATTTTACCTTTTGATTCTAAAACATTAGGGCAGTTTTCCTTTATGATTTCTTGTAAGATGGTGTCCAGGTTATTTTTTTTTTATCATGGCTTTCAGGAAGTCCAAAAAACTTTAGATTGTCTCTCCTAGATCTATTTTCCAGGTCAGTTGTTTTTCCTAGGTGATATTTCATATTTTCTTCTATTTTTTAATTTGTTTTTGTTTTTGTTTGACTGATCACTGAAGTCTTATTGATTCATTCACTTCCATTTGGTCAATTCTAATTTTTAGTGTATTATTTTCTTCAGTTACCTTTTTTAGCTCCTTTTGCAATTGGCCAATTGAATTTTTTTGTTCATTGCATTTTTTTCCATTTCACAAATTTTGTTTTTCAGTGAATTGTTGTTTTTTTCATATCTCTTTTGTAGGGCATTATATGCTTTTCCCATTCCTTCTTGCAACGATCTCATTTCATTTCCCCATTTTTCCTCTAACTCTCTTTTAAGATTCTTTATGAAATCTTCCAGGAAAGCCTTGTGAAATGGGGAGCATCTCATATCTCCCTTTACGACTTCCTTTGGAGTTGCTTTACCTTTATGAACCTCAGGATCTGAGGTCTGTTTTTCTCTCTCTCCATAAAAGCTGTCTATGGTGAGAATTCTTTTTTGTTTTTTATTTATTTTTAAAGGCTTGGGGTCTATTCAAAGCAAAGTAGCTACAGCTGCTTTAAGTTGCCCTGGTGCAGTTCCATTGATTAATTTCTGCTGCTGGGTAATTGGGGCTAGGGCCAGTGTTCTTCTGGATCTCAATGGCTTACAATTTCCTTTTTACATATGGCAAATCTGCCAAACCACCTGCTTGCAACCAGGACAGAGTGGCCTAAGAGGCTCACAGAAGCTTCCCATGTGCCTGGAAACTACCACGCTCTGAGTCTCAACCTCAGCTTCCTGCCCTGTCTCCCCATGCTGTGATCTAGGCTTGGCAAACTGTCCCCCTGCCTGATTGAAACAGACCTTTTCTGAAGTTCTTCCAAGGTAACTTCTATTGGGAATGAGCTGTACTTCAAATATTTGTGGGTTCTTTGACTCCAAAACCAGCTTAGAGCCTTAATCTGCTGTTGGTTTGAGAGAAAGTCAGAGGAGGCCACAGAGAGTTGTGTCTGCTCTCTGCCATCTTGGCACTGCCCCCTCCTTCCCCCATCCCCACATTTAATATTTCTATCTCTCTGCATTTGAATGTGAAGTTTTTATGCCCTAATACATGATCTTTTTTATGTAGTACTACCGGGGGAAAAGGTATATTCCTTTCTATCCCCATCCAACTTTCTCCAAAGATCTATCATATCTAACTTTTCTAAAATTCTATTCACCTCCTTAACTTCTTTCTTTTTTTATTTTGAAGTTATGTTTACCTAGTTCTAAGAAGAGAAGGTTGAGGTCCCCCACTAGTGTAGTTTTGCTGTCTATTTCTTCCTGTAAAATGACTCTTAACATAATAGGAATACTGTTCATTATTTTGGTTTTGTATATCAAATATCTGACTCAGTGCCTGACACGTGTAGGCACTTGATAAATGCTGATGGAATGGAATTGTATTTTAGTATTACCACGAAATCTTTTGAAAGGTACTTGATTTCTAGGGACATTTGCTTTAATAGAACTCTGGGTGAAGTAAAGATTATTAACAATTGAGATCAGTTTAATTTTATGTTGTATCCATACATGTAGATGTATGTGTTTAGTCTAAAAAGAGGAAATTCACAGAGATCAGTGTGAAGTCTCACATTGAGCTAAAACAAACAAATGAACAAAAAAAGTCAGTACAAGTACTGAATGGGAGACCTGCACTGAATAATAGATCCCATGAAAAGGAAAAGTTTTTTTTTTTTTAATGGATTGTACACTTAATAATATAAATTAATCATGTGACATGGAAGCTGAAAAAAATAAGTCAGTGTAAAGCTACATTAATATCCGAATGAACAATGAATAGTCCTTCTTACTAAGCCATGGTTAGATCACATATGGGATACTGTGTATGACTCTAGATAGACTTTCAGGAAGGCAATTGATAGACTGTATCTTTTCCAAAGGATGTGAAAACAAGCATCAATTGAAAGAACTGTGAATGTTTAACCTGAAGAAGACAGAGCTTGGGAGAATACTTTAGCTGTATTCAAATATTTGAATAACTGTCATGTGGAGAAAAAATCACATTTGTTTTGTTTTACTTCATAAGTCAGAACTAAGAATAATCAGAAGATGATACAGAAAGGCAGATTCCTGAATGTATGGGTTGCAAAATTTTGTTATTTTCAGTAAATGTTTGATTTGTATACCTATTTTATATACCTATATACCCAGGCAAAAAAAATTTGGGAAAAGTTTAAGAAGCTTTGCTCACCCTTTTTCTTCTTAAAATGGGCTTCCTAGAATTGACCAGAGGGCTCAAAACATGATCTGATCAGAGCAAAATTCAGGGACCCTATCATCCTGTTATTCCTGAATGTTCTCTTTTAATGCAACCAAAAATTGAAGTTCCAATGCCTTATCACACTATTGAGTCAGATTGATCCTGCAGTCTACTAAAAAAGCAGTTATACCTCTCCTACCTGGAACTTGAAATAGTCTTGAAAGAGAAATAGCTAGAAAAGTCTGCCTGTTACTTCAGATCAAGACAAGGCCAGTACCATGACAGACAAAAGGTGAAAAAAAAATCAGATAGTCATTTGGGTGGTTTGTTTCCACATTACCCTATAAGGCTATTTTGGTATGAATTCCAGGCTCTCCTAGTTAATTCAAGTTACATACTAGGTTCTAGACTATTTATTTACACATCTGCTTTCATTATATCATTAATTTGCTCAAAAATCTTTATTAATCATCTTTTGCTCATAGGAGTCAATATTCAAACTTCTCTAACTGGCTGTCAAGCCTTCCATAAATTGGTTTTACTTTATCTAGAAAAACTTCTTTTCTTACTAATTTCTAACATGCATACTATTTTATTAATGCTAGTGACCTTGCCATCTCATGAAAGTACCAAACTCATTCTTGGCTCTGTGCCTTAGCTCAGGTTGCTTTTTCATATGGAAAATCATTTCCATTTCATTCTTAAAAGTTCAGTTTATAACACAAAATCTATTACTTAGTTATATTCTGTCAGACTGATCCAAGATATCTGAGCAAGAGAATTGAAAAAAGCCAGTTTACTCACACATTCCATACAAAAACGACAAAGAAAAACATGAAAGAGAAGGAAAATGGCTAAAACAAATATCCCATAGAAGATAAAAACCAAAATGAAAAATGAGCAAAGTAAAGAATAGTGATACAATGTAAATTTTATATTACAAAGTAACTGAATCGGTTAACATACTAAAAGAAAAAAGAAAATGGTTAAACAACAGATTAAAAAAAATTAAACAAAAAAGTCATTGTTAAAACAAACAAACAAACAAAAAAACCCTAAAAACTAAAAACCCAGAAGGCTAAATAAAAGATTGAAGTTAAGCACATACATACCTATACACCCACAAAATTGAGCTTATGAAGTGGGGAAGGAGAGAGGGAAAACTCAAAAGAATTATACAATACTGTAAAGAATGAGAATATAGCTAGGTGGCTCAGTGGATGGAGTACTAGAGTCAGGTTAGATCTGAGTTAAAATCTACTAGCTGTGTCATACTGGGTAAGGTACTTAGCCTCTGTTTGCTTTAATCCATTGGAAAAGAAAATGGAAGAACATGCCAGTATCTTCGCCAAGAAAACTTCATGGACAGTACTGGCCCACAATCTCATAAAGAGTTGGATGCAACTAAACAATTGAACAACAACAATAAAGAATAAAAGGAACTTATGAAGAAAATGATCAACAAAGAGCATATAGCCAAGAAGCATTTCAATACTGAGATTCAAAGAAAAGCAAATACAAGGTGCTTATCCAAGACTCTTAAAGCCTCAAAATTCAAATGGTGAAGATATACTAAAAAACCTAAAAAAAAAAAATCCACAGAAGCAACCAACAGCAGATTTACTATGTAGAAAGTGTGTGCAATAAAGAACCTCAAAATCACCTTTTTATACAAACTACTGGAAAATACTCATGTGAGAGGAGCTGGGCCAGCAATCTCCTGATATTCAATACTAGAACTTAGAAAAACAAAAGTTTCTGAAATCATATTTCAGGAAATTATCAAAGAAATTTTCTTAGAACTGGTGAATAATTTAAAAACCACAAAATGCTAATAAGAAAGAGCTCATGGATTAGATACATTATAGTTAAAATTTAGCACTACAATAATAAAAGAAAAAATACTCCAGTCAGAGATAATACAAAAATCACTTAACATGGGGCCATAATTAGGGTCAGAGAGGACTTTTCTTTTTTTTTTTCTTTATTAAAGCTTTTTTTTTCTTTTTTTTTTTATTAAATCTTTTTATTTGCATAACATATATATGGGTAGTTCTTCAACATTGACCCTTACAAAGCTTTCCATTACAAATTTTCCCCCCTAGTCCCCTCCCCTCCCCTAGATGGCAAGAAGTCCATTACATGTTAAATATATTAAAATACTGGACAAGTCGAATATATGTATACATATTTCCACACTTATCTTGTTGTGTAAGGAAAATCGTATCTACAAGAAAAAAAAAAACATTTCATTGTTGAAGAGAGCCATGAAGCTTTTTATTTTTCAAAACATATGCATGGATAATTCTTCAAAATTAACCCTTGCAAAACCTTGTGTTCCAGTTCCCCCTCCTTCTCCTATGCCCTCCCCTAGATGGCAAGTAGTCAATATACGTTAAATATGGTAGAAAATATGTTAAATCCAATATATGCATACATATTTATACAATTATCTTGCTACGCAAGAAAAATTAAATCAAACCAGAAAAAAATGAGAAAGAAAATAAAATGCAAGCAAACAACAACAGAAAGGGTGAAAATGCTATATTGGGAACCACACTCAGTTCCCACAGTCCTCTCTAGATGTAGTTGGCTCTCTTCATCACAAGACCATTGGAACTCCTTTGAATCACCTCATTGTTGAAGAGAGCCACGCCCATCAGAATTGATCATTTTATAATCTTGTTGCTGTGTACAATGATCTCCTGGTTCTGCCCCCCCTTTTTTTTTTTTTTTTTTTTTGCTGAGGCAATTGGAGTTAAGTGACTTGCCCAGAATCACACAGCTAGGAAGAGTTGAGTATCTGAGACCAGATTTGAACTCAGGTCTTCCTGACTTCAGAGCTGGTGCTCTATCCACTGCACCATCTAGCTATCCTGGTTCTGCTCATTTCACTCAGCATCAGTTCATGCAAGTCTCTCCAGGCCTCTTTGAGATCATCCTGCTGGTTGTTTCTTACACAACAATAATATTCCATAACATTCATATACCATACTTTATTCAGCCATTCTTCAATTGATGGGCATCCATTCAGTTTCCAGTTTCTTGCCACTACAAAAAGGGGGGCCACAAACATTCTTGCACATGTGGGCCCCTTTCCCTTCTTTAAGATCTCTTGGGATATAAGCCCAGTCACAGAAGCCTTTTGAAGTAGGGCAATGAATCACAACAAGTGGGATGGAAAAAAATTTATAGAATTGAGAATTTGGTATATTTTATGATAGTAAAAGATAGATATTTAAGAAATAAAAGAGACTGAAAAATTACAGACACATCTACTCTGATAAAGTCTTTAAACAAAACTCTCAGATAAAAAAAAGTATTCAAAACAATCAAGATAAAACAGTCAATAAATCACTAAATGTTTCAGAGAAATGGAAGTGGAAGAGGAGGGGGAAAAAGAAAAGGAAGGGAGCAGAGCAGTGTTATCCAACAGAAAACCTCTTATCTTTAATGAGGGATATATCTAAGATAAAGAAACAAATATTTATTTACCTTAGGCAAAGAAACATTGTTTCAAGTCATTCTGTTACTTTTGGATTAATGATAAAAACCAACAATAAGGAAACAAGTCAATTTCCTCATAGTAGAAAGATTTGGAAAAAAATAGAAACAATTGAAACTGCTAAATACAAATGAGCTAAATACTTCAATAAAATAAATATAAGTACAAAAATGAAGTGAAAAGCAGAATACAACAATATGCTATTGATTGGAAATGCATAAAAAGATAAAAAAGAACATTACATAGCGCTAAAAGGTTAAGTACCAACTAGAAAATCTTAATTTTAAATCCTTATGCTCAATAACACTACATCAAAATTCACAAGGAAAATCCTAATAGATTGAAAAAAAAAAAACCCTGAAAAAATTCCACATATTTAAAAAAAACCAAATCTGTGGGAGAGTTTAGTATTTTGTTATCCAATTTAGTACCAATTATTATCCAATAAAAAAGATAATTAGGAAAGAAATTTTGAGAGCTAAGTGGAATATGCAAAATATTAAAACTAATAGGTAGAGAATTCAACAGGAAAAGTTAAGAATAAACCTGTTTTTCCAGTATTCACAAAATTCATACAAAAATTGATATGTACTGATTCACAAAGGTATATATGGAAAGGCAGAGATATTTTGTGCTACATTTATAGACTATAATACAGTACAACTAGTGGTAGTTCATGTTACAATAAATATAAAGACTGTGGAAATTTTTTTTTTAAATTGGATGAATAGAATAAAATGTAGCTAGAATAGGGTTATAGCCTGGAGGATGGGAAAGGGTGGAAACAAAGACTGAACTAGGTATCAAATTTATTGAGAAAAGAGGGAGAATTTTTGTCAGTAAGAAAACCTTACTAAAATCTGGATTGGGTGATTGATTTGGATAATGGGAACCTCAAAGGAGGAGAGGCTACCGAGTAATGTGCTATTCAACAATTTTGTTAATAACTTGAATGAAATCATAGACATCCATTTTATCAGATTCCAAGGTAACACTAAATTGGGAGGCTTAATTTGCATGTTAGATGTCAAGGTATAAAAACTAAATTGACAGACTAGAAAAAGATGTCTATATTCATGGCCTTCATTTTCTCTTCACTCTCTTCCCAAATTCTTTGTAATCTGATTTCAGATTTCAAGATTTAACTGAAACTGCTTTCAAAAGTTATCAGTGATTTCTTAATTGCCAAATCTAATGGCCTTCATTCTGTCTGTCTTTGTGTCTGCCTTTCTTTCAGCTTTCCTTTGGTTCCTTGATTTTCTTTTACTTTCTCTCTCTCTCTCTCTCTCTCTCTCTCTCTCTCTCTCTCTCTCTTTCTCTCTCTCTCTCTCTCTCTCTCTCTCTCTCTCTCTCTCTCTCTTTTTCAATTTTCTTTTCTCTCTGTCTCTTGCCCTCACTTCTTCCTTCTTTCCTTCCCAGTTCCTACACTGGCCATGTAAAAATGCATACATTCTGCATCTTGAGTCTATCACCACTTCTCTATTAGGAGATAAGGTATTATTTTCCATTATTGATCGTATGGAATCTTGGTAGACCATTGCATCTATCACCTTACTCCTGTCTTTTGCATCAGCCTTCAAAATGTCCTCCCTGACTCAAGTTCCTCTGCATGCTAATCCATCCTCCACATTTGCCCTTTCCTAAAGGACAGATTTAAATGACTATATCATTCATCTTAGTAAATTCCACTGGCTTCATATTAACACTAGAATTAAATATCCTAGAGTTTATATTTGATATTTGGTTAACTTAATCTCTTGCTCTCTTTACAATATTCTTACACATTAGTTTCTTCCATGAATGCCAGTCCATTCAGCTATTCTTGAAGCTCTGTCCACACAATACTCTATATTCTATTGTTCTGCTTTGCATTGTCTGTCTCCATACCTGGAATGCTTTCCCTTGCCATCCTTGCTCCTTAGAACATTTGACTTTCTCCAGGACTTAGCTCATGTTACATTTTCAGCAGAAAGCTTTTCCAGATATTCCTAAATGTTCCTATCCCTCTAAGATTACCTTGCTTCTATTCTTTCTGAATAATTCACATGCTCATTTCCTCCTAGTAGAATGTAAGCTTCTTGATGGTAGGTAATGTTATAGCTTTTCATAGTCTCAACCTTAGCAAGGTGCCTGGGATATAGTAAGTGCTTAATAAATGCTTGTTGATTGATTAGTACAAGAGAAGGATTATAATTCCTCTCCGTGGATCATGAGAGCATAACCAGAAAAATGTACAAAGTCACAGAGAAATAGATTTAGGTTTGATATAAGCAAAAACATACTAACAGGTAGGACTGGCCCAAAGGCAAATGGATTAGGAGTAATTATTGCTCAAAGGAGGGGTTGTGGCCCCTTGCCAGGAATGTTGTCAAAGCTATGTCTATGTTTAGGTTGGGTTAGATGATTTTGGTGGTCTCTTCCAGCTCCAAAATGCTGACTCTATGATTTAGGAATGATCTGGGAAGTTACTGGAGCTAACATTGGTGGAATGAGGCATGATTGTAGGATGTAGAACTAATTTGGAAGAGAACTAGATGTTTTTCACTAGGCAGGCAAGACTAATTCCCATCATGCTAGCCTATCACAGGGTGGGGAAAGGGGAACAGGAAGCTATCAGTGTGCTCTTTTCTTCACAATTAGAACAATATAATAAGGCAAAGTATGCAGCATCTCCACCCAGTTTATAGAATTTTAAGCCATTTTTGCCCATCTAATCTAACCCCTTTATGTAATAAATGAAGAAACTGAGGTCCTGAAAGGGGAATTACCTTTTCCAAGGTGATTCAGTTTACAAATAGCAGCATCACGATGAAAATCCAGAACCTCCGACTCCAAATCCAGTGATCTGGATTTGCATAGCAGTGTATAAATATACTGTTATAAAAGTCTGATCTACTCTTTTGTGCTCGTTGATTTTTCTCCATTAGGTTTTTTTTTTTTAAATTTTGTTTGTTTTTAGGATTTGGCAGACTGTAGGACTAGAGAGAAGTAGAAGAAAGTCAGAGAGGAAAGGAAAAGAGGAGCTGGGGACAGAAGGATGGAAAAGATTCAATACTGGGGCAGCTAGTTGGTGTAGTGGATAGAGTACGAGCCCTGAACTCAGGAGGACCTGAGTTCAAATTTGACCTCAGACACTTAATACTTCCTGGCTGTGTAACCCTGGGCAAGTTACTTGACCCCAATTGCCTCATCAACCAAAAAAAAAAAAAAAAAAAACCCCAAAACATTCAATACTTCACTTTCAACAAACATTTATTAAACTACTGTGTTCAGAGGACTCTACTAGCCATACACACAGTTTAGTCAATGCCAATTTGTTGCTCTATGGAGCTTATAGTGGAGAGGATAACAGAAACTGTAGTCTACAACATTACATAAATGCAGTAGAAAGCTATTAAAGTACTAGATGAGGACTGATGAGAAGTGATCAGGGAAGATATCATGGAATTGGATTTTAAAGGATGTATAGGAATTAGTGTGTGAAGGAGACCATGGCATTCTCCCTTCTGGAGAAATAAATTATCATTAACAGGAGAATTGTACATTTGCATATTAGCTTCCCGCTACTCAGAGCTTGCTTTATATCCTCTGACTGCAGAAGAATCAGGCTGAATGTTTGTCCAATCAGAAGACCCTCATGTCAGAATAAAGAGAATTTTTCTTAATCCTCTTAACCCTCCAAAGATTTCCTAATCACATGCCTCTTTCTTACAACTCCCTGCTCTACTTTCTCCCTCCCATCCCCCACATGTTCATCCTGTCTCATTCTTCCTCCCTCCCCCCCATATCCATTTGTCTTACCGGTACAGCTGTGAAAAATTAGGACCTCTGCCATAAAGTATCTGCCTAGAAAGTGGCACGAGATGATTTATGTTTCCCTAGGAGATTAGCCATGTTTTCTTAATTATTTCATCCAATAGCACATGTCCTATGCATATTTGGCGCTTCTTGGCCTCCACATTTCTTGAACTTTTTCCCCTTCAAAAGCTTTGACTCTCCTACCTGAGAGATGCCCTTTAAAATGGTTTCCTATATTTTTGGAATAATTCTGATATGTCACAGTTGGACATTGAAGCTCTTCCAACTTTCCCAGAGAACATTTTCCTACCTTATCTACTGTGGCATAGTATACAAAGTGTTGGGCTTCCAGTCAATAGGACTTATGTTTGAATCCTTCCCCTGAACCATGAACAGAGCAATCTTGGGGAAGTCTCTTAGCCTCAATCTCTTTATCTGTAAAATAGGGATAATGATAGTACCTACTTCACACAACTGTTTTTGTGAGGGGAAAAAAAGAGGTGATGTATGTGGAAGTGATATATGAATTCAAATTATTGTTACTAGAATGGATATAAAATGTTAGCTATAGAGGATTTTAGTTTAGCTTTGTTTCTCCCAGTATTAGTTTTGATCTCCCATTTGCCCACCTCATTCAATAAAATGTAAGTTCTTAGAGTGTGATCGTTTTTTGCTTTTTTTTTTTTTTAATTTTATCTTTGCATCCTCATCACTTAGCACCGTTCTTGGCACCTATTAAGTGCTTAACAAATATTTATTGTTTGATTTGAGTAACTAAGCCTATCTGGGAAAGCACTTCATTATTATTATTTTTTTTTGCACTGCCCCAGTAAATGAATAAGACAAACAAATAAAGAGACAAATCTAAGTCTCCCATATATGAAATGAATGTCTCCAATGATATTTTATATTTTGTGGAATCCTTTTTCTCTCTCCCTCCATCTCTTACTCTCCTGCTCACTATACATTTCATATGTTCCATCCCTTTGGGTGGGTTCCAGAAGAGTCCCTTTTCCTGACAAGAGAGAGGACTCAATGACTTAATGGTCATGATTATGATTAAAATAAAGAGTTCATATTTCAGTTCTATCTGTCTTGGCTCCAGCTACTTGAAAAAAATGCTTATTCATAAATTTGTGACCACCTGCAGTGGCAAGATCATCTAACATGGATATTGACTGAAAAATTATCTGAGTGGTTTTCAGATCGCTTCATGGTCTCTGTCATTTTATCATTGTACTTCTCGTCAAATTTCAGCATGGATCATTTTTTGATTAGAGCTGAGCTGAGCTGAGGGTGTTGTCCTTTTTGGAGTCATTACTAACATGGGGGAGAAGTGAAAAATTGTTCTAGGGCACCAGTATTTTGGGGAGAGGTTTGAGGGTACATTTCCTTCCTAAAGTATGCATTTTCTCCCTGGAAGGGCATACTTTTTTTTTTTTTAACGACTATAATCCCCTGATAATCTTATGATCCTTTTCCTGCCCATATTTCTCTGTACTCCAACTTGGGTCGCCATTCCCAGAGTTCTTGCAGCAACCTGAATCAAAACAAAATGGAGCAACCAATTCAGCACACAATCTCTAGTTTCATTCCTAGCATGGTTGCTAGAGTAGTTTGAAAAAAAGATTTAAGAAATTTCTTTCTTATGTACAACTTTAAATTTTGGGTGGTTTGATATTTCACTAAATTCTATGAATGCAGCATTCCTAAACTTTCCTGCTGCATGCCATGATTATTATTTAAAAACCAAGTATATGTGTGCTGCCAAAACACAGTTTGAAATTTTCTTTTCAAAGCCCCCTCCAAATTAATACTGATTTCTTTGTTTAAAATCTGCATTAGCAATAAATCATTTTTCTACCCTGTAACAATGAGTCTTAAAAAAAGAGGGTACTTATTTATAGGAAGGGTGACTGGATCAAAGATATGGCTTTTGGTTGTTGACAGGGTAGAGCCACTTTGGTCCTAAATTGAACTATTTCTTAAGGGACAATATTCCCCTTCTCCCCTCCCTTGCAAATGAAGCTAACTGTCCAAGCACTCAGTTTTACTAGAACAACTGAGTCAGGAAAGGTGACCTAGTGGACCTGACCCAGGATCCGAACACAAGATAACTATCATAACAGACCCAAACTTCATTCAGAATACATCAGACGGAGTCATTTCTCTGAAACCATTGTTTATGTGTTTTCTGATTTTATATAAACAAACTGGTTTGAAATCTCCCCTCTACTACTTGGATTTTCATTTTGTTTTTAGCCCCTCTAATTTTGGACTCCTTAGAAGTCTTCATTTTTGATAGACTAGCTTGGTCTTCTAAGGAGTTACATGTATATAATGCTGAGGCTCAGTCTTTATTAATAACAATCTATTGGCCAATTATAAAAATTCTTAGAGTTTTTCAGGGGATTGTTTCTGAAGGAAGATCTGGAGAACCGTGACACAGTTTAAAACACTCTTGGAAACAGAAGTAGGAAGTTATCGTCTAGTCATCAAAAAGGAATAAGAAAGAGACAGAGAAGAAGGGAATTTTTTTTTTTGCCAGAACTAAGTTCAAACACCTAAAAATATAGACTTTAGCTAATAGAACAAGGTTAACCTCTGCATTCAAAAGTTCTCAGATTCCAGAAAACAACCCTTTATTTGTTTGTGGGCAGGACTAGTAGAGCACAAAACCAGGAGAAGAGAGAAGGTTTGGGTTGTAACACCTCAAGAGTTCCTAAACAATGGGTAGCCTTGACTTCTTGTGGGCATCTATCTGCTTGTTCTTAGGACTGGGGCACCTATATTAGCTTAGCTGGACAGCATTACCCTCAGAAAAAGTAGTGCCAAAGACATTCTCACAAAAAGCAGAGAAATGGAATTCATTCTAAATGACCATAATATAGTTGCATTAAATATGAAGGATATTTTTTTTAAAGACATAGTCCTTGACTTCAAGGAATTTATAATCTCTTGTGGAGGAGGAAGAGGGTTAAAGACATGTGCCATAACAATAAAAATAACTAAAATGAGAGGCAGAATGAGATGGGTAAAGAGGACACCCAAAGTGTCATGAGAAGTTGGAGGAATCAAAGGGCATTTTTTGCTTGGGATAGACGAGATAGTGAAAAGTTCAAGGAAAGACTGATGAAAATGGTTTGTGAAGGGAGTAGCATAATGGAGGCAGCAAAATAAGTCAAAAGAGTAATGGCTTAACTGTCCCTTTGCCTTAGTTTGGTCTGGATTTTTCAGAAAACAGTCAAGAAAAACATCCAATAATTTTCACATGCACTAAGACATGGATTCTGAATGTTAAACCAAAGTTAATAGGCACACGATCTTTGGATTTAGTCCTGTTTCCTAGAGGAAGGAGAAAAAATATCATTTATAAATATCTTAAAGCTGAGAGTAGGACATCTCATCTATCCCACTTCATTACCAAAAACAAAATTCTTGAGCAGCCACTATCTTTTGCTACTGTTCCAGGTCTTATGGAGGTATGGTTCTGTCATTGGAGGGGAACCACAGAAAATGGTTTAAGGACCTGGCAGTTGAATCCTTGTGTAGTGAAGGCAATTTATGGATCAAAGAAGAATGGAAAAGCTAAGTCAGATTTAAAGACAGAGAGGAAGGGACCCTCTTACCTGTTGCCACAGTTGGATGATAGAATAGGAAACAAAAAGTTATTTAATACAAACTTTCCATTTTACAGATGAGGAAATGGAGGCCAGAGTGACTTGCCTAAATCAGGTATCAGGTGGTAGAGACAAAATTCTAACTCAGGCTGTCCAACTCCAAATTCAGTGTTCTTTCCATGTAGGACACAGTTTCCAAAGGCAGCAGGTTTCCCCACTACTACAAAAGCAGTTCCATCCCTTTGTCCTTTTGGTCTTGGAATGAGGCTTTTGATATGTGTCCCAGTAAGAACCACTGCCACTACCGCCAGATTTTGGTGTCCTTTTTGTTTTGCCAAGTTGGTAAAATATGTTACTGGAACATACTGTTTGGGTATTTGAGATGAAATTCTAGAGTTCAGGAAAGAAATCAGGCTAAGATATTTAATAGATGGAATACAATTGTGATGGGGAAGAAAGGTATGCAGAATCCCTCTAGCTACTGCAACTTTGTGAAAAATAGCTCCAAAGTAGCATGGCCATTGGTTTCTCAGAATACAGGATTACTGGCTCATCTTGCTGTTGAAGTTGGATTTATATTTTTCCTTAGCTTGATTGAGGATAGATAGGCCCAGTGGTGTACTGAGATTTGAGTGAGATGTCAGAGATATAGTTCAGTGCTCTGGGTTTGCCATAAGGGAATACAAAATATGTATCCATTTAAGGAACATTTACTGAATTATATTGAAAAGGAGAAAGAGAGTTCACTGAATTATTTTGGGGAATTACAAAGCTCTTTTATGATTCTCAAGCTTTCCATGAAAGCAAAGCCCCTTCCTACAATACTAATATTTTTTCTGGTATAGAAAATTATTATTATACTGTCAAGTAAAGTCAAGGCAACTAGCATTACTAGGTATTAGTCATTTGATAGCTTACAAACATACAAAGAAAGACAAAAGACAAAGGCAAAAGAGTTCTCTGGTCTCAAGGAACGTATAGTCTAATGGGGGAGACAAAATGCAAACAGTTACAAGACACACCTCGGAGATATTGCATGTTTGGTTCCAGACCACCATAATAAAGTGAATATTGCAATAAAGTGAGTCACATGAATTTTTTAAATTTCCCAGTGCATATAAAAGTTATTTTTATATTATAGTATAGTCTGCTAAGTATGCAAAAGTATTGTCTAAAAATAACACTGTGCATGCCTTAATTAAAAAATACTTTATTACTAAAAAACACTAACCATCATCTAAGCCTTCAATGAATCATCTTTTTGTTAGTCAAGGTTCTTGCCTGTATATTGCTGGCTGCTAATAGATCAGCATGATGATTACTAAAGGTCAAAGTGCCTGAAGCAATTTCTTAAAATAAGACAATGAATTATTTATCTCTGAAGTAGAATTTGAACTCAGATTTTCTGACTGCAGGCCCATACCTATTCCATATAAGAAATACAAATATAATTAAACATAAAATAAACATTCAATTTAAATTAAATTAAAATTTAATACAAAATAAGCATTGAGATAGTCTAAGTTAATATCAAAGGTGAAGGAAGATACAAATAATGGGGAGCATCACTTAACTTTTTATGGAGAGGATGGTGTTTGAGTCAGCTTTGAAAAGCTTCCCATTTGTTGGAGAGACAAGACTTACACATACATAAAAGAAAAAAAAATTAGAGAGCAATAAAAGGTAGTGATTAACATCTCCTTAGCAGCTTTAAAGGGCCCGAGGAACAGGATATGTCAGTGTGGACCAGAGGAGGCCCCTCTTTTATGGACTTGGTGGACTTAAATTAGAAACAATCATCACGATCATTTCCATGGGAGGGCTGAGTTCTAAAGGGACACATTAGAAGCATCACTGCAGATTTTCCATTTTGGGGTCAGCAGTTGGCTTCTTGGCTAGTGTCTACCATGGCTTATTTATGGGAGCTGCAGCTGCAGCAGAGGGATTATATGGCAAGAGCTGAGTGGCAGGTGCTTAACAGCCTACATGAGGCCTGCCTGCCTTCTGGATCCAATTTTCTTTCCACTCACTCTTAATTGGGGGAGGGAGGGAAAGAAAATAATTCCCTACATATCATTTGGCGAGAAAGGCAGCCCGATGGATTTTGTCTTTATGAAAGAAGATACATGTGGAGATTTCTAGGATCAGTGTGAGTCCCACCTCATTCTTTTCTCCCTCCTTCTCTTTTTGGTCCTGCTGAACTCCAGAGTCCTTCTTTTGTTACTCTACTCTCCCCCTTTTTCTGCACCATATCCCCCACCCCAATTTCCTCTGTGTCTCTCCCTTCCCATCTCCTGTTGAAACCTACATCCATTTTTTAATGGAGAAACCTGTCCGCTGCTTAAGGGAATGGCAAAGTCTGCAATGAACTTCATTCTGGGGGTTCTCATCTTTCCCTTGAACCCCCTAACTTCTTTTTTCTTCTCTCATGTTCTTTGTTCGGTAGCCCTCCTGAGCCCCAGTAACCTTAAAAGGCAGGTCTCTTATTTTTTCTTTTTCCAATATGTCTTTCATACTGATACAGGAATAATCTTATATATATTTCTGGCTACTTGATACTCATAGTGAAGAGTACTGAGCTTAGAATCAGGAAGACCTGAAGAAAAATCTTACCTTCAACATTTACTAGGAAGGACAAGTGAGTGTTCATGTCTAACATGGAAAGTAATGAGTTTCAGTAATAGCTGATGTTTACTTAGCTATTTAAAATTTATAAAGCTCCTTATATTATTTTGGTTATTCCTCACACCAATTCAGTGAAGAAAATATTGGAAGTATTGGGGAAACTAAATGGCATGGAGGATAAAGTGCCAGGCCTGGAATCAGAAAGACATCCTCCTGAGTTCAAATCCTGCCTAAGGTACTTAACAGCTAGGCAAGTCACTTAACTCTGCTCAGTTTTTTCATCTGTGAAATGAGCTGGAGAAATTTATTAGAAATGGGCTTTTTTCACATACATACCTATAGGATCCTGGTATTAAAATACTTCCAGAAGAGTTAGTTTATGAGATTAACAGTTATTTTTTTAATGAATTTATGCTTTTATTTTCTTTCTTCAGAATCTTTTTCCAGACAGGAACACCCTCTTAAAAAAGACTGAAAACTGTATTAGCACAGGGCCATCCAAACATTTTATATCTGTCAATGAGTCAGTCAACAACAATGATTGTACATCTTTGTAAGCATAGCTCCCTACTGGGGACTGTGGGAAGAAAAATAGAGGAAATCCCCTCTGCCCACAAAAATATTGTGTCTACCCACTGACTGATTCTTGAAATTCCACTGTTACGGATTCATTTCTTTAACCAAAGCCTTTGAATCCCTTATTACTCTTGGGAAGGGTAAATTTTTTTGCAATTAAGTTTTGTAATTTTCAATTAACAAATATCTATTTTCTTCCTCTCTCATCTTGCTGTTTCCCCAGGTATAACTTTTTAAGATCAGTTTTGTTCAATTTACAAGTACCTCCTGTGTGCAATGTACTTAACTGAAACACTGAGGATACAGTGATAGAAACTGGTCACTTCCCCAGGGGGAATTTTATTAGGCTGAGGTAAAGACTAATCCAAACACGTAATGGAAGACTACCTGCAAGACACCAAGATGCTTGATGTAATGTCATGTGCCAAGGATAGCTAACAAGCCAGTTGAAGAGGAAGTGAAGAAATAGAAATTATGGCTATAAAAGAAAGCAGAAATTTTGAAGACTACCTTGAGAGACTAGCAGGATTAAGTAGAAGTCTTTAAGGATGATGGAAGAAAAGTTTAAGGATAATGGGCTTGGTTGTAAGTGGTAGGGAAGGAGTTAATGGAATAGGATAGGTTGGAGAAGAGGAAAAGAGAGAGAAGGAAGAGAACATGTCAACAATCTCCTAGAGGGATGAGGAATAGATGGGATCCAGGAGCCTGGGCAAAGAGAAGGTCCTACTTCTCCATTAGAGACTAAAGCTTGGAGTTTCTTTCTGAACGTTTTATTGGATTTGTTTATTTATTTATTATCTGAGATGATAACAGAACAATGATATTAAATTTGGGGAAAGACTCAAAGCTGAAAAGGGAGCATGATGCATGGAAAAACAAATTTCACCTACCTCATTATTTTGTTTAGGGTCTTTAAGGAAATGCTAGGTTTTGTCTTTGTACTAATCTATCAAAATGAGGGTAGAGTAGGGCTTGGATGGAAATGGAACTAATGCCCTTGCAAATCCTAAGGAAAAATATTAAAGAAAGGCTTATTTGTAATATTTGCTATAAAGAGCTATGACTAAAAAAATTTAATAGTAAGAATAAAATCATGTATCCTTTTCTTTTCTTTCCTGGTCTTTGTGTATTAAAAAGTTTGCTCAAGGGGTCTATAGAGTAGGGGAGTTGAGCTAGAAAACAAGAAACCAACCAATCTTGATTGGGCTGATTTAAAAAGAAGAGCAAAGCCTGTAGTTCTTTTCCCTAGAGTCTGAAGAATACAACTAAAATAAGTCCAGGTAAATACTTGGAACAAGCTGTAGTCAAACCCTTCTTTGGTAAAAGAAAGATAGGAACTGAAGGGCCTACTCTTTCAGATTTAGATGGGAAAATCCCCCTTAATCCTTGCTAAAACTAATTTGTCAGCAATATATTGAAGAAGAGAATTCTATTTCCAACACTACTTCATGATCACTAAGGCACTCATTTTTTCTAGGCAACTGGTCTAGGAAGCTTCCACCTTGCTTTTACCCATAGAAGTAAGATGAATAGTTTTCACTATATGTTTTATTAGCAAGACATAATATCTGGGAGCAGACAGCCATGTGGCACAATGGATAAAGTGCTGGGCCTGGAGTCAGGAGGAATCTCATCTTCCTGAGTTCAAACCCAGCCTCAGACACTCATTAACTGTATGATCCTGTTTGTCTCAGTTTCTACATCTGTAAAATGATCTGGAGAAGGAAAACAGTAAATTGATGAGGTCCATGATGAAGGTGGGTTGTTGTCTAGAATGAATTTGCAAGCTCAAACCATTTCCAGGTCAAGGAGCAAAGCTTTATTGTAACTCTTAACAAGCAAGCAAACTTACTAATGAACTCACAATTAAAAAGGGGAAAGATGAGACATTTTATGGGAAAGGATCTTTGGCGTGCTAATTGCATGTGTCAATAAATCACATAGTTCCTGTCTAGTCTTTATTAAGATTCAATTCATGCTATTTGTCCTTTTCCTGTGGGCAGTGGTTTCCTGTTGACCAGTGTTTTCTTAAGTTTTTTTGTCAGCAGTAATCAGTCCCTCTCACCCACTTTATCTTACATCTTGTTCCCCCCATCTCTGTTTCTCTCAATCTCTCTCTGTCTCTGTCTCTCTCTGTCTCCCCCTCTCCTCCATCCCTCTCCCTGTAGAATTTAGATGGTCTGATAAAGACATCCTAGAGATATTGGGCTTACTCATGGGCCCATTTTCTACAAGTGGATCCTTCAACCTATAGAGGTTAAACCTGATTTACCCAAATAAAGTCATATTGGAGGTGATGTGTGGATTCACAGAGCTCAAATTCAGGAGAAAATCTTTAAAATTGCCTGTTCTTTTATAAATTCCTGGAATGACCAGCTCCTTTTTCAGCATGTGTTATCTTGGTCATTCACAATGAGTGGTAGATATGGAAGTTGAGTCCCAGATTGCTTCAATTCTTAGAACAACCAAAAAAAAATCCTCCTTCAGCCTCCATAGCCTTTCTTAACTTGTCTATACAAACTCTTTTTTTCCTAACAAGACTGGCAATGGCAACTTTTTAATTGCATTACTTACTAGAGGAAATTTTATTAAATATGGTATTATCATATTTCTCATAAAGTTTTCTTTTTTACAAATTGGATAGGCTTTGCCTTATGGCTTCATGCTGGAGTTTTCCAGAACTGAACAGCTGCTTGAAGGGCACAGAATTCCTATCTGGCTGAAACCCATTAAAAGAAATAATTTGTAGATTAGGATCTAAGATTCCTTTTTTTTTTTTCACCACAACTCCTTTCAGACCAGGAAGAGGTATTAATATCTTTTCTGGAGTATATTAAGTCTTATCTAGGTAAAGTCTTTTTGGATGAAACAGACTAGAACTGAGCTACCTTGGAAATACAGTGAAATCTTTTATTTGCATGATCACAATACACATTTTCTTTCTGATTTATATCCTATTTTTTCTCAGGGAAATGTTGATAATGTGCCATGTTCCCACATTTGCACCTATTTCCTGCAATCTGCCCCTGCCTAGAAGGATGTTCAGTAAAAGTTTCTATTTTTTATTTAGAAACTAGCCTCATACAAGGGATAAAGGTTCTTTTGTAAGCAACTACTAAGTGTTTAGTACTTCTGAAAATGCAAAGTCCCTCATAACTAGACCAAAAGATAGATCTGTCCTAGCAGGTGTTTTTAAGCTCTTAATACTTCTTTCAATCTTTCAGTTTGTACTCAAGGAAATGAGGAAGAGGGAGTGATGATTACTGAGATATGAAATTTTTGTTAATTTATATGAAATTTATATCTCTGTATAGCTAATCTGGGGGCTACCTGGGCAAATAATTTAAATGATGAGTTAGTTTGTGTTGTTCAAAGGCATACTCTTAAGTTGCACTTCACCTTGAAAAGTAAATATGCTTATTAATACTGATAATTTTAAAATATAAGAAAGGATATCAAACTTATTAATTTCCTTCATACACCTGGACAATGTCTTTGTGATCTCTTGAACAGGCAGCATAGAGTTTGTTGAGTATTGGAAAATTAGTTGCACTTGATACCAAAGATTCAGTTCAGTTCAGTAAATATATATTTAGAGACTGCCATGCTCTGGGTACCATGCTAACTGCTGGGGAAACTAAGAGCCTATAGTCATTCTCTGTCCTCAAGCAGCTTACAATCTAATAGACTGCAAAACTTTTGTTCAAATTTCTTGGGTTATTGACTTTCCCTGAGCTTTGGTTTCTTCATTTGTAAAATGAAAATGGTATATGTAAATAAGTTTTTATGAAGCTCAGAAGAGTAGAAGTGTAGCAAGTATTCTCTGACTCCCTCTCAAATCCAGGGGGACTCCATCTCCTTTCAGGAGCTAAAAAGACCCTGAGGTTGGGAGTTCTATAATTTTGGGGCTAAGTTTGCAGCCTTACTGGTTGTGTTCCCTCCACTGCTGGATCCTTAGGACTAGCACCCTAGGTCCATTTAACCACATAACATCAATTAGTGCTCAGAAAGATATTTACCTTAACAAGAACAAGGACAAATGTACAAACATTTTCCTTGATACCTCAGGATCATACTTTCCTCCTTAACTCCCTTTAGCATCAGTCTCTGAGAGTAGTCTCATAATATAACTCAATTCCTAAATAGCAATGATCTTACCAAATTCATCTTCGGATGTAGCATGGCTTATCCATGTGCCCTGGTCTCAGTTTCCACTGCCTGGTGCCTGAAAGGTCACTCTTTGCTCACTGGGGCATCAAGGCTGCACTGGCTTTGGAAGTCAAATTTTGGAACACGTTTGCTGAGAAACCCTCCGGGTCTTCTGAACTTAAAGGATTATGGAGGTGCCATTCACTTTACCTAGAATGAAAAAGAAAAAGTTTGAACCGAAGAACTGAGGCTCTTTCACTGAACATAAGGCTTCAGCGGTCTTTCCCCTTACAGTGGGTTTCTCAATGAATGTATTGACCAGAAGATTCACTGAGATCTCTCTCCCAAGAGCAAATGAGACAAATCAGCAAGTTCTTGATGTTGGCAAGCCTTTTTAATTCCCTCTACTACTAATCAAAAAGTCTATATCTGATACATAGTCTCTCCATGATACTTCACTTCCATGTCATCATGATTCCTTAGGGAAGTAAACTCCCTAACCATTCTGCACAGAGAGGAGCCAGACTCCCATTATGCATATAAAACGCTTTGCAACCCTTAAGGCTCATGTCATTAATTATTCTTTTTTTTTTTTTTTTTTTTTGCAGGTGAGGAAACTTCTGCCCTAAGAAATTAAATTATTTGCCCAGAACTACTTAGTAGTAGAATTGATATTTAAATCCTAGTTCTTTGACTCCAAATTCAGTTTGTTTTCCACTACAATACATTTTCACCTTCATTTTATTGATTCCCAGTATTTTAAAGATTCCTTTCAGTCTTTAACCCCAAGCCTGGGGTCTGAGGACAAGAAATATGAAGTGAGGAAGGTTAGCAGCTTTTTCCAGAAATCCTTGTAGTTGGGTTCTGTTGCAAACATTATCTCTTCTTTCACTTTAGCCGCTTATTATGAAGAGATCAACCATTTAGTGGAAAAAATCTGAGAAGACAGAGAATAGCATATAATGACTGTTCCCAGATTTTCATAAATAACATTCTTGCTGCATAAACATCTTGTCAAATAGAGGGTGAAGCTCTATCCCACTCTGTTGACTTTTATCAAGTTTACACACACACACACACACACACACACACACACACACACACACACACACACACACTATTTAATAAGCACCTACTATGAACCAGGCAAGAAAAGCAAAAAAACAGTCACTCCTTCAAGAGTTCAGGATCTAAAGTGGGACACAACATGCAAACAACTTATTTACAAATAACCAATACACAGAATAAATGGGAAATAATCACCAGAGGGATGGTACTAGAATCAGCACACACCCTTATATTAAAAATGCTGGTGGTAACATTCCTATAAAAAAATAAAATCATCAGTGTGGACAAAGGAATTAGAACACGTTATTTTAGTTGCCTACAATTCTGAATGGGAATATTATTTAAAAGAAAGAGATGGGTTTAGAGAGAGGGAAAGAGAATTTAATTTCTTTGATGGTGATATTTACAGAAATGACATTTTCAATTCTAGTTTTCCTAGGAGGGTTTTAAACCAAAGTTGACTGAGAACCAAAGTTACAGTGAATGATAACAATTTGCTAAATTCTAGACTACAAAATATTTATTTTTTAAAAAATGAACTGTGAACTGAGATAAAGTTTTTGTTTAAAGAAGAAACTCATCAGTGAACCAATTCAAACTGGAACATAATCTATAGATCTTTTAAACTGATTGAACTTTGAAAAACCTGAAACACCCAAGCATTCCTGTAATTGAAACTTAACCATGCGAATATTTCACTGGGTTTGATCTATAGGCCTAAGCCATGTATTATGTTCATGTCAAATTTCTATTTGAAGCATGGACACATAGGCGAAGGGAATAAGTATTTTTATAAAGCCTACTTTGTACCACGTGTTAAGCACTTTATGAATATTATCTCATTTGATCTTCATAATAACCCTGAGAAATAGATGCAATCTAGGTCATGTTCAGTTTCTGACTGGGCAAATCACTTCACTTAACTTCTCAGTGCCCAAACAACTCTCTGAGACTATAATTTTCAGGCCTACGTGTGATTTAAATTGGTAGATGGAGTTTCTTTACCAGGAGTTCCCTCATATATCAATTAATTAAACCATAGACCAATCCCTTTTTCTCTATACTAGGTCATCCACTAGGTTGGTTCTGGGGATTCAAAGAAAAAAATGAAGTGGCCCCTGCCCTCAAGGAGCTTACATTCTATCTAGGAAAATAATATGTACATATCAAAATACAGGCATAATATAGCCAAGGCAAGTAGGCACTAGCAGGTAGGGAGTTAGGTGGTGGAATCTGAGAAACTTTGAAGGAAATAAGGCACCTCTAAAAGGTAGAGAAAAGACATTGAGATAGGAGAGGGAGTAATGTGTGAATTATGATAGCAAAAAGAAGTCCCATTTGACTGAATCATAGGGGATGAAAAGGAAAGCAAATGTATATAAGACTGGAAGGCCAAGTTGTGAAGGACTTTAAAAAAACCTAAATAGAGGAGCTTATATTTGCACCCAGAGGCAACAGGGAACTATTGGGAGTTTATCTAGTAGGGGAGTGATATGGTCAGACCTATACTTTAGGAAAATGATTTGGCATGTCTTTGGAGACTGGATTGGAGAGGGGAGAGACCAATTAGGAGGCTATTGTAATAGAATAGCAGAGAGATAATGAGGGCCTGAAATAGAGTGGTGGCTTTGAGTGGAGAGAAGGGGACAGATGCTAGAGATATTGTCATTTTGTGTTTGAGAATTATGCTTTTCTGCTCCCTTGGATATGCTTTTCTATTTTATGAGACAATCTTTCACAGCGTCTGGGTAAAAATAATGTCTAGGATAAATCTGTTGTCAAGATAAATGAGTCTCCTTTGATGACAACAAATGGAGGGGAAACCTACACTGATTAGAAGAGGTCCCTCTTTGAAATCTTAAGTAGGAGGAGGGTGTTGACAAGATGGAAGATTTCTTCCTTTTTTCATATGCTTATAGATTTAGAGGTCATCTGGTTCAGGGATTCTTAACTTTTTCTTATGTCATGGATTCCTATGACAGTCTGCTGAAATCAACAGACTCTTTCTCAGTTTAATGATGGTAAACGCATAAAGTACATTGAATTAAAAAGAAAACCAAATGTATTGAATAGATATTAAAGCATTTTAAAATATTCATGGACTCTAGTTTAAGAATCTTTGATTTAGTCCAGTTGCCTCATTTTATAGTGGTCCAGCAAAATTAAATGACATGACCAAAAGTTATGACAGGACTTCTGACTCCAAATCCAGCTTTTTTTTTCAACTGCCCATTTCTGTCTTTTTAAATTTCACTCTTGATCTAAGCCAGTGTTCAATTTTGCTATCCAGGACAGAGATAGTTGCTGGGGAGCTGAGTACTATGCAAGACAAGTGGGTTTTATGCATTCTTTAAAAAGTGAGTTTTTTTTAGTTTAATTTTTAAAAAAAAGTCAAAAAAATAAAACAATGTCTTGATGATTCATTTCTGGACAACCTACCAGAAAAAACTTTGCTATTTATTTGATGGGGTCATCAAGCTGAAGGGAAAATGCTGAAGTAACTGATTTTTCTTTAGGGGAAAACATTGATTTTCTTTATGTAGATAATGATACTTTCTTCCCCTTTAAGGATTTTAATCACCAAAATATCTTAACAAAATATTTCTTGGATATGCTTAAATCTTGTCTATGTTGGCAACAAAGTGTAACTGTTCATTGCCAAAAGCAGTATCTTTTGAAACCTACAGAAAATTACAAGGGGACCCATGAGAAGTTCCCAGCTCAAAGAATCCCCCTATCCATCAAATCCAGAGCCCAATTTCCAAAGCTAGATGCTGAAAAAAAAAAAAAAAAAAAAGATGTAACTTAACTGTGCAATTCTATGCCAGAGGAGAGAGAGACAATTTTATCCCTCTCCACCTCCAGATCAGCTTATGCCTTAGAGCAGGAAAACTGAGATGCCCTGTAATTTTATCTCTGCCATTGTAACTGCAGATGCCCTTCTGAATCACCCACGTGGCAGATTCTTTCTTGCACCTAGCTAAGCTCCAGGCCCCAGCAATACCCTGCAGCAGTGAGTTCCACCAGTTAATTATATGGAGCTTGAAAAGTCTTTCTTTTAATCCTTCTTAAATTGGTGGCCTTTTTATTCTTGTCTCCACTCCTGGATCTGGGGAGGGGATCAGCTGGGAGGTTCCCCTGGCTCTCCCTGTGCCATTTCATCCGAAGGGAGGAAGATAACTAACACCCAGTTAGCCCTCCAAAAGTAAGGCCCCAGTTCACAGCCTTTGCTGGGGAATCAGAAATGCTTGGGCTGGCTCTCCACGAGGTACCTGGGTGCCTGGACATGCTTGCTCGCCAGTGGACAACAGTGCCCCTGAGGAACTCCTTACCAACCCTCAAAAGTGCTGGCAGCTAAGAAGCTCCACAAGCACCTTCTTTGTGTGGCAAGGGGGATGATAGTGAGTTTGGCTTGAGGGATGTTCAGGGCTAATTAAAAACAACAGAGACTGAAAGGGAGCTGAAAAGAGGGGCTGGCACTGAGGGGGATGTGGGTGGAGAGGGACCCCAGATTAACCCCATCTGGATCCAGGCCCTGGAGCAGCCCCTTCGGCCCCTGTGTACATCTCTCAGTACAGCTGTAATTGGTTATATATATGTTTATATGTTTCTGTCGTTTGTGGGTTGGTTTTTTTTTTTAAATGTGTTTTCATGTGCGGTTGTCCTGTCTCCGGCTTCAGTTGAGGAGTTCCTCCAGGGCAGAGACCTCTGTCTCCTGCTTCCTTAGCTTGCCTCCCCTTAGGGCTCACTGAGAATTCTGCACAATATTCTGCACATGATGGCCCCATAAAGAAGGGCAGCCTTTCAGTTCCAACTTGGAGCCAGCCCAGAGTTTGGTGGAGTTGAGGAGATAAGGAATGAGTGTCTCAAGTACTCAGGAGCAGGGAGAGAGCCATCAAAGATGAAGATGGACAGACAAGAGCAGTCTGGTATAATGGCTCTTGCCTCTGATACTCATTGCCTGAGTGACCCTGCACAAATCCTTTACATTTCTCTAAGTAGTGCTATAAAATAAGTGGCTGGATAGTTGGTCTCTAAGCTCCTCTCCACCTCTGAATGTAAGATCCTATTATTTATGTCTCAGATGGAACCTTCTAATACACCAGCTCCACCTTTCAAATGGAATGCAGGTAAAAGGTATGGGAGGGCGAAGGGGGATAGGAGACTCAGAATACTGAATTTTAAAAAATTTTAAATAATAGCTTTTTATTATCAAAATATATACAAAGAGTTTTCAACATTCACCTTTGCAAAACCTTATGTTCCAAATTTTTTTCCTTGCTTTCCCCTTAGCCCCTCCTCCTAGACAGCAAGTGATCCAATATATATTAGACATATACAATTCTTCTATACATATTTCCACATTTCTCATGCTGCACAAGAAAAATCATATCAAAAATGAAAAAGAGAGAAAGAAAAAAAGCAAGCAAACAACAACAAAAAAGTGAAAATACTATGTTGTAATCCATATTCAATCCTCATAGTCCTCTGTCTGGGTGCAGAGGGCTCTCTCCATCACAAATCTATTGGAATTGGCCTGCATCAAGAAAAGAGCCAAGTGCATCAAAATTGATTATTGCACAATCTTGTTATTGCTTTTGGTTCTTCTTACTTCACTTTGCATTAGTTCATGTAAGTCTCTGCAGGCCTTTCTGAAATCATCCTGTTGATCATTTCTTCTAGATCAATAACATTCCATAACATTCAATTACCATAACTTATTCAGCCATTCTCCAATTGATGGGCATTCACTCAGTTTCTAGTTCCTTGCTACAAAAAGGAGCTGCTACAAACATTTTTGCACATATGGGTGCTTTTCCCTTTTTTTATGATCTCTTTGGGATACGGACCCAGTAAAGACATTGCTAGATCAAAGGGTATGCACAGTTTGATAGCTCTTTGGGTATACTTCAAAATTGTTCTCCAAATGGTTGGATCAGTTCACAACTCTACTAACAATGTATTAGTGTCCTAGTTTTCCTACATTCCCTTTAACATTTATCGTTATCTTTTTCTGTCATCTTAGCCAATCTGAGAGGTATATATTGGTACCTCAGAGTTGTTTTAATTTGCATTTTTCTTATCAATAGTGATTTAGAGAATTTTTTCATATGACAAGAAATGGTTTTCATTTCATCTGAACATTATTTGTTCATATCCTTTGAACATTTATCAATTGGAGAATGATTTGTAGAATACTCAAATTATTTTTGAAATTGATCTTTTGTATATTAAACTAAATATAAATTTTCTCCATATCCCTCCTTCTTTAAGTTATCCTGGATAAAAAAGAATGTTTTGAAAAAAGAAAAAGAAATCAATAAATTTAATTAAAACATTAAAAAATCTGATAGTATTATAAGTAATGTTCCACATCTGCCCAGCCCACTCCCACCACTTTTGAATAAACTCTTAATTGCCCTAGATTAGAAGCAGGGAGGGAATGGGAGGGGAAAAAAAGAGTAAGAGTTAAGAGTAGAAGTAATCTTTAGCTATTCTGTCAAATTCTAGTATCTAGTACCTAGTCTAAACCTAGTTCCTTTATCTTCTTTGACAGAATAATACAGTGGCAATAACAGTGGCCATGGGGTAAAAAATACCCAGCTCCATCATTTACCAGTTGTGTCACTTTGGGCAAGTGACAATATAACTCTTTGACTCAGTTTCTCCATCTATAAAATGAAGATTGTAGTTCTTGTATTACCTACTTCATAGGTGAGGGAAATCTCTTGCAAACCATTAGAGATAGTATGTGATAATAGAAGAAATCAGTTTGGGTTAAGCATAAGAACCAGGGTTCAAATTCTGACTCCTTAAGGCCTTAAGGCCTTAAGGTCATTAACTGATCTAGGCCTTTGGTTTCTGTTTTTCAAAAAGCAGGCCTATATTAGATGATTCTAATGGTCCATTCAGCTCTAAATCCCTGATGCTATTTAAATGTGAGCTGTTTTTGTTATTTACTTTGAAGGAGACATAAACCTGAATCTGGGATGTGCAGATAAATGACAAGCTCCTCTCTGAAAAACTTTTATATAGGACACACTTTTAAGTTTAATCTGTACTGTTAGTATTTTCTCCATAATTTTTTTGTCTAGAAATCAGTAAAATAATAAATCAAGCTCTGATTTTAGAGCATGATTTCCAAGGTGTAAATGCTTACACTGAAAGTTTAATAATGGTTCCTGAGCCAGTTCAAGCTGATTCCAATATGTCTTTGGTCTGAGTAATATTCAGCCTTTCATCAGTTCCCTTGAAATTAAATCTAATGGATCACCACTCGAGTTTCTTGTCAGATCCAAAAGATATGTTATAAATGTATATAGATATAGATATATATCTAAATAAATAATAAATAGATATAGATATATATTTAAATAAATAATGGATTGTGTATATATTGTATCTATATTAATTACATCTATATAATATATGTATATATATGCATACACACACACACACACACACACACACACATATATATATATATAGGTGACCTTGTTTTTTCAGATGTCTCTTGCAAAACACAAGCTCAAAGTGATTACCTACAATGAGGGGAAATGCCCATGAGTACACAGGAACATCCACATGTTAGCTTCCAAGGCTCACCAAGCTCCAAAAAGAGCTGTTTTGTGTTTCCTCTGGATACTCCTTGCCCAGGGAGGAGGGAAATACTGGTGCCAAGATCTTGAGTTCCTCAAGATGCCAACTCTCTGTTGGTAAACACCGTTTCTGAGGCTGGGTTCCAAGGAGTGTCATGATGCCTTTAACAGATGGTTCTGCTTTTCAAGCATAATGGAAACTTTATGCACCATTTCCCCCTCCTTCTTTGGAGTGAATGCCAGACTCAGACACCCTCTGGATGAAATGTGTACCTAAGAAAAAAGAGATCATACAGCCAAGAGCCTAACTAATTAGAGAGCCACAATCAAACGAAATGATCGCTTCTTGGAGTTGGTGACAGAATACCTATTAGATAAATTGTTAGCACTAAAGCTGCATAGTATTTGGTGGAAATACTCCTCGGCCAGTTTTTAATATCAGACATGATCACTTGTCCACTTGTTTTAGGAAGTTATTTAACAAGGTGTTAGGCGGAGAAGGCCTAGGGAGTATTAGCCTCTGGCCTCTACATTACAAGTGGAGTTTCTATAGGAAGGGGCCACCTGTTTATAGCTTTATTAATCCATCCAGAGTAATTTATCTTGGCCAGGGACAGAGAAAAAAACGTGTTTAATAAGTGAAGCTACAGTGTTAGGAATGTGCCTAATCCCACAAAATGCCCAGCCTCCGAAAGTCATCCATAAACCTTTAAAAAAAAAAAATGCAAGAACAGAAATCCTTTCTCAGACATTTAGGATTTATATCGAGGGGTTTCCTTAAATTGTTTCACTTTTAACCAGTCACTTTTATCTTCAAAAAGGTTCAAGAACCCTGCTGTCCACTGCTCTGCCTTTGACAATAGCTATTGATATTATTTCTTTAGTTCTGAACTAACCTTCTCCACACAGTTACCTAACCTTCTGTTTGCTACTTTGGATTGGAAATTCTATCGAGTGTTCCTAATTAGTAACACCAGCCTGACTGGAAACTGTTTAAGACTCAGATTAAGGCTGCTGAGAAGTGGTAGTCATCTACATCTGTGGACCACCTCGCCTATGGATCACAAAATATTCTTTTTAGTTAGTAGGCTTGCATGAGCAATAGTTTCTGACAAAGTTCCCTTCCCTTCATGTCATGTCAGTACTTCCCAATTTCTGCCCCAATTAAATTCTTTGAAGGAAAAGGTTGGGAGCCCTTGTACCACTGGGTTCATACTTAGGGTTAATTGCTATCTAAACTTGAGGAGTTTAATAATATTGGTTTCTTAAGTTAGATCTTACTAATATTGATCTCTGGTCCTGATTTTTCTATATCTTCTCTGAACTCTTTGAGAAAACCTTGTTAAACAAGCTGCTTTAACAATTTCAGCTATGATTTGCTTAACTCTTCCTATTTCAGGATAACTTTTTGGTGATGATTAGAGTTTCACATCAAAAGAAAACTATGTATATAGAAATCTGTTCTCTACCTCTACCCACCCCTGTTCCTTTGACCCCCTAATATTTCAAAGATGCAATGTCCTTACAATAATCAAATGAATAAAAAACCCAACTGTATCCTCATAACTCATCAAATGAGTTTTTAAAAGATGATACCATAGACTTGGGGCTGGAAGTATCCTTAGAATTCGAGAAATCCATTTTTCTTATTTGATAGGTGAAAAAACTTGCACCCAGAGAGTTTGAACAATGCTCAGTATCATATAGCTAATAATTAGTAGAAGTGAGAATTTGAACCCATCTTCCCTGATTCCTAATCTAATGCTCTTTACTCTGGGTGTATTTAGCATATATTTTCCTTTTTTAAAAAAATGTTTTTTTTAATTTTCTATTAAAGTCATTGCCTCTCTTTTTATAGAATACTGTAATAAAATATATTTTCTTCTAACCAATTATCAAGATAATGTTTTTGTTTTCCTCAAAAACAATTTCCCAGAACTCATTTCTTTAAGTTTTTAGGAAGTTTATGTCTCTTTTAGAGGTAACTTTATGAGTATGTTCAGGAGCCTGAAGATAGGGAAATTCATATACCCCCAGTTTCACAGTTCATATTGTCTTCAGATAACTACAATTCAAACAGTATGAATAAATTTTCTCAGTCTCTTTATTTTGCTAGAGAAATGCGAGAAGAGAGGGTAAGGATGGAGGTAGAATAAGGAGAAGGAGATGTATGGTGAATGAACCAGAAGATCTGTTTTATAGTTTTCTCATAAATAAATTCTCAGCAGCTAGGAGAAAGAGTTTGAGCCTTCTTGAAGGGAGTGAGGCAGCAAGGATGATGAAGATGAGAGCATTTAGAGCAAAAGTTCTTTTTATGTCATAGACTCCTTTGGAACCATTTTCAGAATAATTTTTAATGCACAAACTAAAACATATAGGATTATAAAAGAAAAATTTAATTATACTGTAACACACTTAATGTTAAATTTAAAAATTAAAATTTAAACAATCAAAGCATCAGAACAAAGGCCTGCCTTGATTGGAGCATCAATATCCACAAAACCAAGTGTTATGAGCAGGGAGTAACTTGGCATCTGACATATACCTCCAGTACTATGTCCTAAACACCGTTTTCTCTGACAGCATAGTTCATAAAATGAGGGAGCAAGAGAATAAGGGAAATAGAACAGTTTGCTAAGCAAAGTAGAGGGTTTTTTTTTTTGTTTGTTTGTTTTTGGTTTTTCGGCTGCTGTAGTTCTTTTTAAGTTTCTGCTTCTCTGTTTATCCTTTTCCTTCATCCTTTGTTCAAATGCCAGCATTTACCCAAGCAAGCAAGACTGACCAAAATCAATTGCTGTTTTTCTTCCTGCAAAGGAAAGTAAATACAAATTAGAGAATCCCATCAGCCTACACCTGTTTTAATTATTTTCTGAAGGCCCACAATTTAGAGACTTAGAATATTATCTGGTGGGCATCAACAACACAATGAGGCAGGAAACTTTCAAAAAGCATTTCTGGGGAGATAGCATCTCAATGCTGTAGGACATAAGGTTTACCTAATTGCACCTGAGAAAGGTTTGTATTACCCCTTGTTAAATTCACCTGAAAGAGCAGCTAATAAGAGCTTTTAGAGAGTTAGTCTTGTTACAGAAATAGATCCCAAGTAAGGACTATTTTTCTGGAACTTATTTGATGGTCATCTCAGTAAATTCATGTGTTATATTTCCTTGAATCAACAACAAATTAAGTTGAACTCTGAGAATTCTCCCAAGCCAACAACTGGCTGGAGGATGCCCTTTAGGCTTCCAGTTATATAGATCTTCTACTTGGAACTATGAGTGGAGTCAGAAGTCCTTTTTGGTTCTATTCTTGTCCATCCCAGGATTACTTATTTAATGGTTCAAAGGCTCCCAATCAAATGAAAAGCCCAAATGCTTTCTACCTTTGCAGAGAAGATGGTGGATTAAGTTAATAAAGCCAAGGTAGGGCTTTGACATAAACTGTTCAAAGAGATCATATGAATATAAAGCAATATCGTTCTTTTTTATATGTAATGCTTGTAATTTTGTAAAGTTGCTCTTATCTTATTTGTTTTCCATAATATTGTGAGATAAGTGGGCCAGACAGTATCATCCTTAGCTTTCAGATGTAACAGAGGCTAAGTGAACTTTTTGATGCTATACAGCTAATCAGTGGCAGAGATGTAACTACAGCTCAAGTTTCTGTCACTTTCACAAACACTCAAAAAGAAAAGGGTTTTATATGTGAATTAATGAAGGATAAAACACATTTAATATGCATTCAAAATATACCAGGAGCTGTGCTAAACTATGGAGATATGAGTAATAACAATAATAATTTATAGCATTTATATATCATTTTAGGTTTGCAAAATGCTTTACAAATTTTATCTCCATTGATTATTACAACAACCCTGTGAAGTAAGTGTTTTTATTATCCTGTTGGGGAAACAGAGGGAGAAAGAGATTAAATGACTTGCCCAGGATTACTTTAATTAGTAAGTGTCTGAGGCCAGATCTAAATTACTCCACAGTGAGTCCTTTCAAAGAGTTTAAATTCTACAATAATGGGATGACATAAAATGGGATTTGGGGGTGTGATGAGGAAGATATATGCTTAGTGGCCTGATTTTGAAAAGATTATGCAAAATTTCACCTGTCAGAGTCCAGTATCCAAGGTTTAGAGTCCTGTGATTTTCCTCTATGCAATTAGCCTTTACTCTACAAATTTTAGTGTTATACTCTAATGGAGAAACTGAGGTATTACATTCCCAAAATGTTGAAAGTCACCATATTTTCACAATGCAGAAATCTTCTAGGCCATTTCAAACCTAGCCTCACTTCCTTGTGTTACCTGCACAAAAGCATTGAAAACAATCTTTTTAGCAGTGTACCACAGGACCAAAATTCCCTCAGGTTCTTTATATGTTGTATGTTGAAGTATACTTGTAATAAGACAGGACAGGGAATAATCATAATATTGGAATTGTGTGATTCCAACAATTTTAGTTCAGCTACAAGTAGAGTAGGTACTGATTATAAACTGAGGTGACTAGATGGGCAAGTTATTTTTTAATCTCTCTGTACCTGTTTTTTCATCTGTAAAATAAAGGGATTTGACTAAATTATGATTAAAGATTTCTTCCAGTACTAACTCTATGACCTTCTGGTTTCTTTTTAAAAAGCTTTTGATAAACTAGCCCCAAATTCTATCCTCTCCTCTAGTCTCAAATCCCTTGAATCCCTTTCGTTTCCCAAGCACAACTCACCAAACCTCCACTTTGGATTCTTCCCACCATCTACTTCCTTTGCACCATTGCTGAAGAGAACTAGAGAAAAATCTCCAAAGCTTGCTGGACTGGGTCCATTACATTTTTATGTTACATGTTAATTGAGATCTTATAGCAAGATAATTCTTTAAAAAAAGATAATTCTTTTATAACTTCCTCATTGACTTGCTATCTGATTCACCACCGTACCTATTGATCCTTCCTCAATCTTCCCACAGAAACATACTCTGTACCCACTTAGCTAAAGACCTTATCTTATCAGACCTGTTGTTTGATTGCTTTAAGGTGCTGTGTAATGGCAGCTAGTTACGATGATCATCAGGGGTTCAGTGGTTCACAATCTATCCCCCTCAAAAGGCAGACCCTCCAAACCACCTGCCCACAATCAGGACAAATTGTTCCAAGAGGCTCGCAGAAGACTCCCAGGTGTGTGAAAAGCACAACGCTCCCACTCCTGTTCTGACTCCTGTTCCAGCTCCCTGCTCCAGCTCCCTGCCCCGGTCTCCCTGTGCTGCAGTCTGGGTTCAGTAGGCCACCCCCTGCCCCATTAAAACAGACCTGTTTTGAGGTTCTTCCAGAGTATCTTCTAGAATCGTGTTGTTCTCCGGATATTGTGGATTTTTTTTGCTTCAGAATCAGTCTAGAGGCTTCATATTTTGTTGGTTTGAGGGGAGGTTAGAGGAGGTTACAGAGAATCCTGTCTGATCTCCGCCACCATGGCTCCACCCCCGGAAGGAAGTCTAAAGACCTTATCTTAAAAGGACTGAAGCCATTTGATGAAAACTCCCTCTTCTTCCTTCATCCTTGTCGCTTAACACTTAGATGTCTTCTTCTATTATGTTATATATTATATACCCTTGACTTACCTGAAGACATGGCATTCTACATCCTCTCACAAATCCATTCCACTTTTGCCACATTGTCATGTTCACTCTCTTGATAATCTTTAATTTCTTCTTAGTTGTTAGCTCACTTTCTACTACTGACACAGTCTCATCTCTCCCCATTCTATAAAAAAAAATACAAAACAATTCAAAACCTGATTTGACCTTGTCCATTCCTCCTACCTATTCTCCTCCTCTATCTTTTCTCTCCTCATCTAAATACCTTGAGAAAGCCATCTTAATTAAATCCCTCCACCTTCATTCTCACTTGCTTATAACCCTGGTTTCAGCCTCATCATTCAATTGAAATTGCTCTTTCCAAAATTATCAGCCATCTGTTGATTGCCAAATCTACTGAGCTTTTCTCAATCCTGATCTTCTTGAGCTCTCTGCAATATTTGACATTATTTGATCACCTCCTCTTGGATAATTTATCTTTTCTATGTTTTTGGAATATTATTCTTATTCCCTGGTTTTCCTCTTGCCCATATGACTGACATTCTCTGTCTCTTTAGTTTAACCTAGGCCATTCCCCTAAGTTTATGTCCTACCTCCCTTCATTCTTCTATTTATACTATCATACTTAGTAAATTGATCTGTTCCATGGATTCAGTTATCATCTCAATCCAGATAATTACTAGGTCTCAATCTCCAGCATTAATCTCTTTCCTGTCCTTCATCATAAACTGCTTTGTAGACATCCTCAAAGTGGAGATACCATAGGTATCTCAAAAAGAATGTTTACAAAATGGAGTTCATTATCTTTCTTTACAAATTTCCCTGATTAGAACTTTTTATTACTGTTGTAGATTCTAGCTACTTAGCCTCTTTACTTTGGTCTCTTTCTTGAATCCTCACTTGCCCTCACCTTATATCATATCCAATATGCTGCCAAGTCTTGTAATTTCTAAGTTTATAACATTTCTTCTTCATATTCTTTTTCTTTCACTCACACACCCACTTCCCTGCCTTCATTGTTTCTCACTTGGACTATTCTGACAGACTTTCTCTCTACCTCAAAGTAGAGATACTTTACCTCTGAGGCAACCTTCTCCCCACTCCAGTAAGTCTCCCTCAATGGTTCCTTATTACCTCCAAGACCAAATATAAAGTCCTTTCTTAATTATTTGAAGCCTTTCATAACCTGGCCTAATATTCTCCCCCCCCCATACTTTAAGGTTCATTGGCAATGACTTACTGGTGAGGTCCTTAAATGGGATACTCCATCTTACTGCTTGATGCCTTTTCACTGGCTTTTCCTCATTCTAGGAAATTTCTTCCTCTATATCAATACCTCCTAGCTTCCTTCAAACTTTATCACAAATTTCATCTTCTAAAGAGAGCCATTCCTTGTCCCCTTTCCTAGGTCCCCAGAGGCCTTCTCTTTGATATTATTTTCCATCTATACTCAATATCCTGGCCTTTCACAGCATCCACAAAACTCTTTAACATAGGCTGACCCAGATTAGAATATAGTTCCTATATGATTTTAATGTGTTGATGTATTAATAAAAAACCAAATCTATAAACAAAAATCTATTTTCTAAGTGTATATGCATTCATTGCGATCATCAAATACAGATTAGAGGCCCCTGTTTTCCTTTGAGTGTGACAGCATTGATCTTCACTGTATATGTTTTTGGAGATACCACCAAGTTCTTTGTATGTGGTCCCCTCCATTAAAATGTGACTTTCTTGAGGGTAGGGAATGTGTTTTAATTTAATTTGTATTACTAGCACTTAGCACACTTAACACAATGTTTGGCACATAGTAAACATTTAATGTTTAATAATAATAAATTTTATATATATATATGAAATAATAAAAATAAATAAATAATAAAATAATAAACAAGAAAGCTTGATGATCGACTAATTGATGATGTTTCCCCAGGGAAAAATGAGGCTGTTGGAAGAGAAAAATTAGGGAATCTGTCCACATACAGCTTATATTAATCTAAAAAAACTGTGACAGGTGAAGAAACTGTGGCTGAAACATTGGGACTTGCCTGTGGTCATCTTGTATATATATTGCAATATAACCATATTGCAAATGGCCTGAGGGCAGTACCCTGACTCCAAATTCAGTTGTAGCTTGGATTTTCTTCCTATCCCTTTGTATGTCGAGCCACATTCAGGCCTGTTTAAGCAACATTCTAGGGTGCTAAAAGAATTTGTGGATGTAATTGCTAAGTAGCTTTCAGTGATCTTTGGAAAAAGCCTGGAAAATGGAAGTGTTGCCATTGGACTGGAGATAGGCAAATGTGGTAACAATTTTCAAAAAGGAATTTCAAAACAAATTTCAAAAGTGAATTCTTCCAACTACAGGTTAGTAAGCTTAAGTACCTAGAAGTACTCTAGAGTCAATTACTAAAGGAGTGGTTGGTTCATGAATATTTGGAAAGGGAAGAGATTGCCATGATGGGCCACCATTAAGAAAAAATTTATGCAAAGTTGATGTCATTTGCATGTTTTTACAGGATTAGTAGAATAGCAGATTGGAAAATGCTACAGACATAGTATGTCTGAATTCCAGAAAGCCATCAAAGTCACTTGTAATGTCTTGTGGACAAGATGGAGAGAGGTGAGCTGGATGAAGACAAGATGGTGAGATGTGGCCTTTCCATTCTTCTAAATTATTATACATATAGAGGGATTAAAATTCATTACATAACTAGATCCCAAAAAATTATCTCTTGTGCTTTTATTTCTCTCTGTTTAGTAAATTAAGTCTCTTTCCCCATATCTCTCTTTCCCTAAGTAGTGACAGAGTATACCTATTAACCAAAAGAAGCATACAAAACTATTTGGAGATGGGTAGCAAAGTGAAATATTGTAGGTAGATTTATATAAGTAGATTTTTGTTTCATTTGCTTGTGTCTGGTGATCTTGTGTCTGTTTCTGTCTGCTAAATAGAATAAAACATCATTCTCACTGGGACAGTGAATCTAATGACTAGGGATGTATAGATAAATCTCTAATTACTAGGAATAAAATGAATTAAAGTACCTAGCTCTAACTGGACAGATATCTATCTATGCATCAGATTCTGTTGCACATGTCTCTCTCTTATGTCTCCTGTTACTGTTTATTAAACATATTTAACCTTGTTTCTTTCCTTCTACCTCCCCTCCTATCCTTACCAATAGGAACAGAGAGTACAGCAGCCAAGGAAGTACTGGGAGATATCTAAACATCAGTGGCAAGGTGACATAGATAGATAGGCTGAATTAGATAATTGGATTTTGCTTATGTCTGTTTGCGTTTGATCATATCAGGAATGTATTGTCAATTGAAGCACCTGAGCAAATTGCATTCCTTTACTAGAAAGAGGAAATGTACTTTACATAAACTAAGAATTAGGAGCCTCCAATAACAGAAAATTCATAGTAATCAATAAATCAGGAAGTTAGTTAGGTAACTACAGTAGTTAACCATAAGGGTTAGCCAAGGAAAGGAAAACAAAGGACTGTGGATCTTATTTCAGACAAGTACAGAAAGCAAATAAAAGTTTTCCATGACTTAAAGAGTATTTTCTATGCTTCTATTTCTGTAGGTACCTTGTAACATTCACTATGCACAATATGCAAACTGTTCTTAGTTTTAAAGAAGAAAGAACTGGAAGAAATTATTACTATTACTAGGTTATCAAGGAAAATAACATATTACTTGAAAGGATTGAGAAACCTCAAGAAAGAAAAAAAAAAAGATATGAAAATGCCAATGGAAACTTTTACCTGTCTGTTAGAAGGTTGATGGGTTAAAGAATGTACTTGAGAAAAAGAAGGGAAGATAAAAAGGACTGATGAATATTTGAAATCAAATATTATATGCAAGGGTATGTTTCTTGTTTCTTTTTTTTTTTTTTTCTGTAGAGAGGGAAGCTGGACTAGTGACTCCACTGATGCCATGAAGTGAGAAATAACAGTAATAATGAGGGAAAAAAAGATGAATTATGGTAGTTGGTGACCCTCTTTCCCTCCTCTCCCCATAAAGGAGAAGTTTTAAGACAGCTATTTTTTATTCTTTTTTTGGAAATAGTATTTTATTTTTTTCTAACCACCTATAAAGATAGCTTTTAACATTCATTTTTATAAGATTTTGAGTTCTGAAGTTTTCTGTCTCCTTTTTTTCCTTCCCCCCTCAAGATGGCAAGCTATCTGATGAAGGTTATGCATGTGCAAAGATGGAAACATTTCCCCATTAGTCATGTTGTGAAAGAAGTAACAGGACAAAATACAAAAGTAAGGCAGACATTTTTGAGAATGATGTAAAAACAAAGAGGTTTTTGTCTGTTATTGCATGTTTCTAGAATGGAATATCCTAAGACTTGTCAAACCTGATGATTACTATCCACTTTGAATATTTGTTGTTATTAAATAATTTTGCAGTCATGTCTGACTCTTTGTGACCCTATTTGAGGTTTTCTTGGCAGAGATCCTGGGGTAGTTTGTTTTTTCCTTCTCCAGCTCATTTCACAGATGAGGAAACTGAGGCAAGTCAGAGACTTGACCAGGATCATATGATTAGAAATTCTCTGAGATCAGATTTGAATTCATGAAGATAAGTCTTCCGATTCCAGACCCAGTGCTTTACATACTGTGCTACCTACCTGCCCATGTGACCATATACAAATTATTTATCATTCCTTAACTTGTTTCCTTATCTGTAAAATGGGTATAATAATGACACCTACATCATAAGGTAGGAGAAGTAATGACAGCTGGAGAAGAAAATGGCAAACCACTCTAGTATCCTTGCCAAGAAAACTACAAATGGAGTCAAACATAACTGATATGATTGAACAACAGCAACCTCATTAGAATGTTATGAAGAACAAATGAAATAACACAACACATAACATATACATGTACATATGCATATATATACATATATATATATATTGCTTTGAAAAATCTTTTTTTTTGCTTTGAAAAAATCTTACAGTACAATATAAATGCCAGCTATCAGAGTAGAAGTAGTGGTGGTAGTGGTGGTGGTATCATTAAGAATAGTAGAATTATAGGAAAAAGAGAGAAACAGTAGTCTATGAGAGACAGTATCTGAATAGTAATCCAGCAATAAACCTATATCATATAAAACAGATATCACTTTATAAATGCAAAAATTTTGAGGAACAAATAGGAAAAATGAAATCCTAATAAAAAATAAGCACATTGTACTTAATGAGATCTAGAGGGAGAGAAGCAAAAATTAGAGTTTAGGTCTGAAAGTGTTTTGTAGTTAGATCTAACTCAGGCTGGTTCTCTGGTTCGGATCAAAATGAGACACTCCTGGACCATCCCAATATTTAGCAAAAAGAAAAAAAGAGTTAACAATACCATGAAGGATACTCAGCAAGAATACAACACTGGTTCAGATCAACTTGACCTTCTCTCTCTCCAAAAAGAAATGTCTGGTCAGCAAGGTATGTAGGGTTAGATGGGTGTGGTTACACACAGCAGCGGGGCAGAAGCCAACTCTAAGGGGCATTAACTTCTTGTGGATTACCCTTTTTGTCCTAGAAAAATGGGAAGTCCTACCCTTTCTCCCCCTGGAGCCAATCAAGTATCAGAAACAGTTTTCTTACCTTTTAAGGGGAAGAGAAAAAAAATGAAAACAAGCACAGTTAGCCTAGTCTACATGTCAGGGACATTAGCAGATTTTGCTGTCATCACAAAGGATATATCTTATTAAGAATAAACAGAATTACACAAAAAAGACAGGAAGTGGCACTAAATATTAAGATACACTCACGTGAGGGAACCTGATAAGTTATAACTGTGTTGTATGACCAGAAGGAAGAATTAGATGGAGAGTGTGAGTTACATTACAAATCTGATGCAGAGCCATAATAATTATAGTAATGGGAAATTTCAGCTATCTAGACAGCTACCGGAATTCTTTCTTTGCTAAAAGCCAAATAGTGTTGGGGAAAAAACCATATTTATTAAGTACCTACTGTGTGCCAGGTCCTGAGCTAAGTGTTGGGTGTACAAAGAAAGGCAAAAAATAGTTTCTGCCCTCAAGGACTTCACAATCTAATGGAGGAGACCACTTGCAAATAGCTATGCATAAACAAGATATAAACAGAATAAATGGAGAAAATCAACAGAAGGAAGGCGCTAGCATTAAGGAGGATCAGGAAAGGCTTTATATAGAAGATGAAATTTTAACTGGCACTTGAAGGAAGTCAAGGCAATCAGAATGTAGAGATGAGGAGGGAGGAAATTTCAGGTATGGGGAACAGCCAGTGAAAACACCCAATCCCGTGACAAAGTACTGTGTTCTATGAACAATAATAATATCAGTTATCATTGAATTACAGAGTATGTGGAGAGGAATGAGGTATAAGAACACTGGAAAGGTGGGAAGAAGTTAGATTATGAAGGTATTTAAATGTTAATCAGAAGATTTTATATTTGCTCCTAAAATTGATAGGGAGCCACTGATAGGGAGTTTATGATTTTTTTAAAATAATTTGATATTTTGAAAGATTGAAAAAGCAAGAAGATAAAAAAATCTTGACAGGCTAAAATGATAGGTCAAATCAAATAAGACAAGATTGTATAGGGATAAATATTAAGTGCTACACTTGACATTTTAAAAGAAAATTAATTTTACAAAGATAGGATGAGGGAAGTATGATTAGACAACCATCACATGAAAACTTATAGATTTCAAAGATTATGTAATCTAATCTATACCTAAGGACCCTTCCTCTACCATCCCTAATTAGTGGTCATCCAGCCTCAATTTTCAGACTTCCAGGAAGCAGAAGCCTAATATATACCAAGGAATACTATTATATTTTGGGATAGTTCTAATTTATGGGAAATTCTTCCTTACATTAAGCCTAAATCTTCCTCTCTATATCTCTGTCCTTTGCTCCTACTTGTATCTGCACTGGTTGGACAGAGGAAATCTAATATATCTTCTATACAACAACATTTCAAGTACTATAATGTACCTATAAATATCTTCTTCTTCTCTCCCAGGTTGTTTCTTCTCTAGGCTTAACAACCCAAATTCATTCAATCAGTTCTTTATAGCCTAGTCTTAATCCTTCTCATCATCCTGGTCATCCATTCATCCAACTTCTCTTGTTGCTTGAATTTCTCTATTCCATTCCTAAAATGTTGTGCCTAAAACTCACCAAGTGTGGTCTGATCATTGAAGAATATACAGAAACATTTCCTCTTTGGTTCTAGACAATCTATTGCCTGTTTTCATCATTTTAAGTCACAGTTATCTCTCTGGCCTCAGTTTCCTGCTCTGTAAAAAGAGGGGGTTAAAGTACATGGTTTCTAACATGACAAACTCTCAATCTATGATCCTATCTTTCTATATTAATGTAGTCTAGGACAGTTTTCACTTTTTGGGGGGCAGCTATATCATCCAGACCTGTAAGGAGATTTAAATTGATTCTATAAAGAACTATCTGAAAGAACTGGCAATGTTTAACCAAGAGAAGAAAAGACATACCTCACATATTTGAAAGGCTGCCATGTGGAAGAAGGATTAACCTTGTTTTACTTGGCCCCAGAGGGGAGAACCAAGAGGAGTGGGTGGCAGTTAAATAGATGCAAATTTCAGGTCTGTATAAGGAAAAACTTCCTAAACAATTAGAGCTGTCCAAAGAGGAATGGGGTGTTATGGTATGTAATAAGTTTGTTGTCAATGTCGGTCTCCTAATGTAGGCTAGATAATCACTTGTCAGGAATGTTGTAGAGGGAATTCCTGCCCAGTTCCATGTTGGATTAGATAATTTGGTGAGATCCCCTCACAGATTCTGTGAGCCTATGACCCTTGGGGTCAACTGCTTTTGGAATACTTTATCTTCTGGATCTAAAGAATAGTTTCTAATATGTGTTGTCTAAATGTGAATAGAGTACTTACAAAACAAAACAACCTTACAGAATGATAAAATTAGAAGGGACTTTCTAGAGATGCTAGTTCAAACACCTTATAAGTATATGGCCAGAGAGTTTAAAGATTACCTGCTGAAGGATACTCAAGCAATAGGACTGAAAGCAGCTATTTTATAATTGCTTTTGTCCTTCTTCAGCAATAAAACATTCCAAAGTCATTTGGTTTTCTAAATTTGGGGTTGTTTTGAAAAAAAATCCAAGTTTCTTTTATAATCTCCTTTCATGCCTATATACATATACATTCTTGATAGTTATTGAGAAATATAGAAAGAACTTTCTGCGGGCCCTTAGAATGCACAAGGAGGAGTTTCGATATGTTTCTGATGATGCAAGAGTCCTTCCTACTGGCCCTGCCATTGAGGCTGATTGACCTTAAGCAACTTGTTTAATCTCACTGTCTTTTCTTTTCATCTATCACCCAGCAGTGGGACATGAGCCAAGCTTAAGGAACTTCTTATAGACTTACCATTTTGTGCCCTAAAAAAATGGGAAGTCCTACTCTTGGCCTCCTCTGGGATCAATCAAGTGTCAGAGACAGCTTCCCTATCTTTTAGTGGAGAAGATAATAAAAAATAAAAACAAGTACAATTAGCCTAGTTTAGATGTCAAGGAACCTAGTAGTTATTGCTCTTATCACAAAGGGTATCCTTATTCAAAATGAAAAGAACTAAATATTGAATATTAAGAAGATTCACTCATGTAAGAGAATTGGATAAGTTCCATTTACGTTCTCTTGGTTGAAAGAGGAATTAGATGAAGAATATTGGGAACATTACAAACCTGGTACAGTGCCATGATATTATAATAATGGGAAATTTCAGCTCTCTTGGCAGCTAATTTGATGTACATTGATATACATCTCTTTAATTTCTAATTCTTTGCCATCATAAGGATATAAATATTTTTGCATATGTGGATTCTTTTTTTGATCTCTGAGATAGAGACTTAGTAGTAGTGGTATTGCTTGGTCAAAGGGTATGTATTGTTATATAGCTCTGTGGGCATAGTTCAAAATTTTTTTTCTCCAGAATAGTTAGACCAATTCACAGCTCTGTGAAGAGTCTGTTAACTTATCTGTTTTCACACTCCCTCCAGCATTGTCATTTTTTTTTCATGTTAGCCGATATGAATAGTGTGAGGTGGTATCCCAGAGTTGTTTTAATATGCATTTCTCTAATTATTAAGTAATTTATAGTGTTTTTCTTATGACTACTGATAACTTTGAGTTATCCTTCTAAAAACTAGCTGTTCATACCCTTTCACCACTTGTCATTTGGAGAATGACTCTTTTTAATCTTTTTAATCAGTTCCCTATATATTTGAAAGAAAAGACTTTTGTCAGAATGACTTGTAAAATTTTCCTCCTTGTTTCCTACTTTCCTTCTAATTTTGGTTGCATTGGTTTTGTCTATGCAAAACCTTTTTAATTTCACATAAACAAAGTTATCCATTTTATCTCCTGTGAGCTTCTCTAATTCTTCTTTGGTTATGAATTCTTCCCTTATCCACAGATCTGACAGGTAATTTTTTACATACTCTTGTATGCTTGTGTTATTACTCTTTATGTCTAAATCATGTATGCATTTTGACTTTATTTTGGTATACAGTGTGAGATGTTTGTCTATGGTTAGCTTTTATGAGACTGCTTTCCAGTTTTCCCAGCAGTTTTTGTCCAATAGTGAGTTCTTGCCCTTTTTGCTTAGATGTTTGTCTTTATTGAATTCTAAATTGCTATGGTCATTTACTCCTGTTCTAATCTATTGCATTGATGCACTACTCTCTTTATTATGTAGTAGCAGATTGTTCTCAAGATTTCTGCTTTGTAGTATAGTTTGAGATCTGACACTGCTCAACCACCTTCCTTCACTTTTTATTGATTTCCTTGATATTCCTTACTTTTTGTTCTTCCAGATAAATTTTATTATTTTTTCTAGCTCTATAAAGCAATTCTTTAGTACTTTTGGCATTGAATATACTAATTAATATAGATAGCATTGTCATTTTTATTATATTGTCTGAACCTATGTATGAACAATTAATATTTCTCCAATTGTTTAGATCTGTTTTTATTCACATGCACTATTACTTTACTAAGACTTCATGCCTCCACCCTTGATAAAGCCCTACATCACAACAAATAAATAGCCAAATAAAACAAATAAATTGTCCAGGTGTGAAAATGTATGTCTCACTGTGCATATTACCTACCATCTCTCTGTTTAAGAGTCAAGGTATACTTCACTGTTAGTCTTCTCAAGTTACAATTGGTCACTGTATTAATAAGGTTTTGAAATTTCTAACATTATTTTAATTTAAGATATGATTATTATATCCATTTTTCCTGATTCTGGTTACTTCATTCTTTACTAGTTCAAAAATAAATTTCCAATTCTCTGAACTCATTATATTGGTTATTTCTTATAACATTGTGATATTACATTAAAATGTCACAATTTGTCTCCTAATTGATGGACAGCTACTTCTCTTCTATGTCTTTGCTACTACAAAAACTGCTTTTATAAATATTTTTGCATATATGGAACTTTTCCCTCTTGTCTTTGACCTCCTTAGAGTATATTAGCAATATCACTTGGTAAAGGAAATATATTCTTTAGTACTTTTTAAAAGCATGCTTTCAAATTAGTTTTCAAAATAGTTAAATTTGTTCACAAATCCACTAATGGTTAATTAGCATTTACCATTTTCTTCTTATCATCTTTGCTAATCTGATGGGCAAAAGTTGAAATCTTAGAGTTGCCTGACTTTATATATCTATTATTATTAGTGAAGAGTTTTTTTCATAATTGTTGTTTAAAATTTTTTTATTGATGACTTTTATTTTCATATATCCTTAATTCCCTAACACATCTTTCTTTTTCCTAGCAAGTCATCCCTTGCAGGAAAAAAGAAAAAAGAAAAAGTCCAGCAAAGTTAGCCACCTAACAGAGCCTAACAATGTATTCAGTATTTCACAACCATCCATCCCTTACTTCTGCAAAGAAGGGAAATATGGTTTCTTGTGTATTGTTTGAAATCATGTCTTTATTGTAATTACAAAGAAATTAATTTCCTTTTTTGTTGTTCTTTAGTTTATATTGCTAAAATCATTGTGGATATTGTTTGCCTGGTTCTGCCCACTTTACTCTGTATCAACACTCTTATAACTCTCCATGCTTCTCTGAATTTTTCACATTTTTGGGGGGTTTTTTATGGCTCTTTATTATTCTCTTGCATATATTTATGTGCCAGTTTGTCCAACCATTTTCCAAGTGACTTTTTTAAATTTTACTTCCAATTCTTAGCTACCACAAAGAGTGCTACTATAAATATTTTTCTTACTTAGACTAAAAGCCTAAGAATAAAATTTAGTAAATTAAGCAGAGCTGAAATTCAGAACTCCATCTTTTGATTTCAGATCTCATGTTCTTACCACCATATCACTGAATTCTTCTCTAGACTCATTACTTAAGAAGTACAAAACACTTAACACAATTTTAGCAATCTCTTCTATAAAGCACATCAGAGAAATAAAGAGGGGAAGCAGACAGGATTTCACAAAATTGGAAAATGAAATACAGAATAAGATATGATTAAGTGAGTTGGCCAGGGTCATGTCCAGATTAGTAGAAGTGTCAGAAAGGAGTTAAGTCCAGATTCAAGTCCAACCTCTGATTCATATCTGCTACATGGCCATGGGAAAGTCATTTAATTTCTTTAAGTGCTCTAAGAAACTTTCTCCGATTCTTTGATCCTAATGTTCATTCTTTTAAAAATATTTTTTATTTTTAGCATTCTTTTTTTAAAATTTGAGTTCTAAATTGTCCATTTTTCCTCCAATCTGTCCCCTACCCCCTGAGAAGACAAAGAATATGTGTGAAATCATACAAAGTATATTTCCATATTAGTCATGTTACCTATAGAAAAAAAAGAAGTAAAAATCTATGATTCAATCTAGACTCAGAATTCATCATTTCTGGAGGTAGATAACATGTTTCATCATGAATCTTTTAGAACTTTATTTTAATCCTAGTAGTCAAAGAGAAATGGCATCTTTGTCTATTGACATATAGGGTAAAAGGCATAGTACACAGAGACCAGGCTTTAGAGCCTGGAATACCTGGATTTAAGTCCTATCTTTGACATGTATTGGCAATGTGACCCTGGAAAAGTCATTTAATCTCTCACTTTTCTAGGAAATTCTCTAAAACTATGTTTTCAGAAAAGGTACCAATTTACATTGGAAGGAGTTCTTTATTTCAGTGAAATCATAAATCCAATCCCTATCTTCGTCCTTATGGTTACTTATAATTGACTTTCTTTTGAAAAATGTCTTTTAATTTCCTTTGACCATTTACTTATTAAGGCATGAATTTGCTCTTATATGTTTCAGCACACATATTCTTTTTGATAGTTACTGAGAAATACTGAATGAACTGGATGCTTTATCACACATAGGCCAGTGGGATCAGCACTGGGTGTCTGATGACTTAAGACTCCTTCCTTCTGAAACTTCCAGTAAGTCTGAGCATGACCCTGGCCAGCTCACTTAATCATATCCTAATCTGTATTTCATTTTCCAGTTTTGTGGAATCCTGCTTACTTCCCCTCTCTATTTCTCTAACATGCTTTATAGGAAAGTTTACTAAAATTGTGTTAAGTATTTTGAACTTTTTAAGTAATGAATCTAGAGAAGGTTTCAGTAATGTGGTGGTAAAAACATGAAATTTGAAATCAAAAGATTGAGTTCTCAATTTCAGCTCTACTGAATTTACTGAGTTAGTTCCTATAGGAATGATAGGCAATTGGAACTCAAGTCCCTTGTCTTTTAGAGTGGAATAGAAACATCTTTACCTCTTTGAGTTTCAGGTTCCTAATTTGTAAAATGACTGGATTGGATTAAATAACCTCTAACATCTCTTTTAGCTCTAGAGTTTGTGCTCCTAAGGGATTAAAGAAAGGGGTTTGTGCTATTCTAAGATCCTGGACTAGGTTGAGGATCTGGATAGTGACAGCTGTGGACACAGTTCTGTAGGAAGCATGTATTTGTTGCCCTGGACAACATCATATAATGGAAAGAACATTAAATTAGCAGGACACCTTAGCAGAATGAGTTACAAATAAATCCCTCTGTAACTTTGTGCAAATTTCTTAGATTCTTTAGATTTTTTTTTTCCTATCCACGATCTTAAAGAGTTAGATGACACTATTTATAAGATCCTTTCCTAGAGCTGGGATGTCCTATAAAATTCTTATTATTGTTATGATTTCCAATGTTATTATTATTATTTCCAATATACGGTTGAGATTAGGTAAGACCCAGAGAGATCAATTGACTTGTCCAAAGCTACTTAGTTAATTAATGGCTGAGTAGAAACTTGCCTTGTTGGAGGATTCATGTAGAACTCTTTGAAAATCTTAAATCGATTGCTGAATAAGCAGAACTGGGCAAATATCACACACACACACACACACACACACACACACACACACACACACACACACAGTAACAATATTGTGCAAATGATCAACTCTAATAAATTTTGCTCTTCTCAGGCAATACAATGATCTAAGACAATTTCAAAAGACTCATAATGGAAAATCCTATGCGCATCCAGAGGAATATGGAGTTTGAATGCAGATTGAATTATATTATTTTCATTTTTTGTTTTTTCTTTCTTGTGATTTTCCCCTATTGTTCTGATTTATCTTTTTAGAATATGATTAATGTGGCATTATGTTTATTATAATTGCACATGTATAACATCAGATTGCTTGTTGTCTTGGAGAGAAAGATGGGAAGGGAAGGAAGGAGGAAGAAAAAATGGAAATCAAAATATTAAAAGTATTTAAAACAAATAAATGATTTTTAAATTGATATATAAGTATTGATTATTATTATCATCATCATCAATATGGTTTTTCTTAGCCATTGCTTTTTGCCCTACTGTGATTGACAGTGATTTGAATCCTCTGTGTCTTTTTTATAGGGGCTTTCCTCCTTTGTAAAAACTTATTTGGATTTGTGTCTTTCTCAAAAAAACTAGTATCTTTTCCCCACTTCCAGATGCTTCCTTTCCCTCTGCTATTCCATCAAGGACAGGGAAATCTTCATATTAGAATGAGAAGGAGGGGGAGAAAAAAGAGGAGGAGGAGGAGGAGGAGGGTGGAGAAGGAGATCCAGCCAAAATAAAATTGAAATGTGAGAGGGGCTACATTCCCAGGAAGTAACCATGTGTGAGATATTTTTTTCTCCATTATTTCAAGAAATGTCTGACCTCTGACCCATTACCGAGATTGTCTCTGGTGGCCTAATATCATGACTAGTTCTTTTGCAAGGGAATATCAGGCTCCTTCAGGTATGTAGACCTGGCTAATGGGATCACATTTCATCCTCTTCTTCAAACTCTCTAACTTTCATAAAGCCCCTACTGTTGTGCATCAGAGCCATTCATGAGCATCCTTCTCTCTCTCTCACAATCTTCTCTGACTGCTTCCCTCTCTACTTCCCAGCTTTGTCCGCAGCTGTAAAAAGAAGCCCCTTGAGACTCCTGTAGGCCCATCAGGCCAACAGAGAACAACATATAAAGTCTGATCTTGGACTCTTAGGGTCGGCAGATTAACTCAGGAGAAAGAACTCAGCAGGAGGGCATTCCAGGGCCTGAGTTTCATTCAGTCAGTCATGCATCAATGCTTGGTGCATTAAGGGGCTAAGAGACAGGTGCTTTCAGTCCCAAGTTATCTTAGTTATTGAAAGTCCAAGTCCAAGGGAATTTCTGTGTCACACTATCAGCATGCTACTAAAATTGAACTGGGCTTAAAAATTGTCTGGAATAAACTGGGGATGAAAACCAGACAGCATTATAGAACTCCTGAGTCTGAGACAGTTGCCATTCCAAAAGATACAACATTAAAAAGCCTTTCATCAACAATTGGTATTTAGATGAAAGTAGGGATTCTTAACCTTTTTGTGTGTGTAAAGATCCCTTTGGAAATCTGATGAAGTCTATATCCATCTTCTCAAATCCTGCTTTTAAGTGCGTAGAATACATAGGACTAAAAAGGAAATCAGCTATATTGAAGTAGTCATCAAATTTGTTTTATTAGTTATAGACCTCAGGTTAAGAACTCCTGGTCCAGAGAAAGCAGATCTATTTTTTCTTTTTTTCTCTCTATCCTGCTTGTCACTTAAAGTTGGTTGGAGAAAATCTGAATATTTTCAGAGTTGCTGCACTGATGTCTGTGGATTGTTATACCTTAATTATCAGTTATTCCAGTTGTATAAAGCCATATTCCTGTAAATGACTTTAATTTTGAGACTTTTATTTCTCTTCTCCTCATTCTCATTTCCTGCACACCCGGCCTAGAGATAATTGGAAGAAGTTCTGGAATACTGCAAAATCAGAGTTTGTTCTAGCTAAGGAGGAGGCAGTATGTTGCATGTGTTCATCATAATGAACAATTAATGTAATAGAATTTGAGAGATGAATTTATACATAGAGCTGGGAGGCCTAGTCCTGGAGAAAAATGGGAAGTATAAAGTCATCTTGACTTCACAAGTTTATGTTTGCAAATTTAATATTTAAAAATTTATTTTCCCATTTAACTATCTTTAATACAGATAGCACAAGGTGTTACTAAGTGAACATAAGTATGGTTATGATTTAGTCTGAATAGCCTTACTTCAGCCATTGACAGGGTTAATTGAAAGATAAGAGCAGGTTTTTATATTCATTATCATTTTAAAAATAAAAAAATTAAATGGCTGAACATAATTAGCATAATTATTTTTTAAACAATACCAATATGGAACAAAATTGAAAGAAATTAATAGCCAATTACAATTCTATTCTTTTCTCACTGGCCCCTAAATATTGCCATTCTCTGGTCCTCTTGTTTTCCCTCTACAACTTCTAAATTACAATCTTTGGGGTTTTTTTCATCTCACTTATTTTGTTTGGTACAGAATTTTTAATTCTTATACAGAGCATTGCATTTTTACTTGAAGGTTAAAATCTCCATACCAGTAGCTTCACTGACAGCTAAATCATTGTCTCTCATTCACCTGAGGGAGAACTGCTAAGGGGAGAAAGACAAGACATCTCTATCAGCATACCTCTCTAAATATTACTTCTTTTTCTCCTTTGCAGCAAAAGCAGAAAGAGATGACTTTTAGGCTACTGGATCCTAGAAGAGATGGAGCCAATCTATTCTAGTAAATGCTGTAATTATGGGCAATAAATGAGGAAAGTACCCCCTAGGAAAAGGAGAACTCTTCCAAATTATACTCTGAAAGGATAAATCATAGTCTTTGCTAGTTTTAAGTTAAAGGTGTTCAGGGTACCAAAACCAGATGAGAGATGAAAAAGTAAAAAACAGTTTGTTGCAGCATTTATGAACCTGCACAGATCAGCAGAGAAAATACTTCAGGGCTAAAAATGGTTTCCTTACCCTAAAAATGAAGGAGTTAGTCTAGATGACCTCTGAGTTTTCTTCTAGCTCCATTATCTTAAAACCCAATAATAACTCTAAGATATAACAATTGTGTGAATTTTCAGTGATTTGTACTGATAAAATATTTGATTTTTCTCACTGTTAAATGGGTATTATCTAGTTCAGAATTCAAGCTAATCTCCCTTTAAAATAAATTGTGAAGGGAGGAATGTCATTTAACTTTAACTTTTAACAAGGATAGTGAAGTATTCTTAAAACAACAACAATAAAATTGGAACAGGCATTTCAATACAAAAGAAAGAAAAATAGTAACAATCTGAAGAGGCAGAAGGGAAAGCTAACCAATCAGAAAAAGAAAACTGCTGTCTAGAGGAAGAAGAAAAGAAAAACTGCTGTATACATGAAAAGGCAGAAGCTGAATACACTGAGGAGCATGTAGTTTGGTGCATGCTGTTGGAGGAGAAATTAACTGAGAAGAGTCAAAAGAGGAAGAAAAGAATAACGTGTACACAAACCTATTTATCAATCTGATACATGAATATCAATATATTTTTGTCTTCCTAGAGCATATATCTAAGATAGGAAAGGTTCTTCCATGATTTGTTAAAGTGGATGGCTGCTACCTATTCACAGGAGACCAAATGATAGTGCCAAAAGGAGCCTCAAAAGCATTCTTAGGGATGAAACCAAAGACTATCAGGTCACAGATATTTTTATACTGTCACACATTGAAAGTAAGTTTAGGAAAGAGAAGAATTGATTCTGGAAGTAAACAGCTGGTTAAGAAGGTATTATCTCAAAATAAGATGTGTATTTCTGAACCACAGATTAAAATATAAGGGTGATAGACTCCAAGATAATGACCTTATAAAGTCTAGTAAGAATATATTTGCCTCCAAATTACAAAGAACTACATGGCCCCAAAGAAGAGATAGGGGAAGACACTCCCATCCCACTCTTTTGCAGATGTTGGAGGCTCATACGTCTGTGTGGCATATTATGTGTGTGTATGTGTGTGTGTGGGTATATATGTATATATATATATATATTTGCATACTTCCCCACTGTTGATCAATGTTGCTGATTTTCTCTTTCCCTTCTTCCCTTCCTCCCTCCCCCCTGTATATTTATGTACATATATGTAATATATGTATATGTACATATATGTATATATAATACACACATATATAGTAATTAGGAGTAACTTATTCAATCATCTGCTAAAACTAAAGCAAATAATAATTTTTTTTTTACTTTCCTTTTTGGAGGAGGGAGGATAATGGAACTGGTCCTATTATTTCTTTATCATTGGGAACTTGAAGTAAAGAAATTCCCTCTATTTAATGCAGGGCAGCATCTCCTGGACTTAGAAGTTTAGTGATCTGCCCAAGATCACATAACCAAGTCAAAAGTGATACTTGAACCTAGAATGTGACTTTCTATTCACTAGGATATGACTTGTTCCAATGATAATTTAATCCTTCAAAAGGTGAAAGAAGCAATAAAGAGAAAGAAATTCTATTCTAGATCTCATTTTCATTAATGGAAAGTTGGTTACCAGAAAGAAAAATATGAGAACCTCATGGATGATGGGAATGAGGAAAGTGAGCACTACCTTTTAGAACAGGGGATAGAAGAAGAGGAATTGGGCAAAATCTGACATGAATCCTATAATTTGGGAATGGAGATTTCAGAGAGTCCAGATTAGAGTCGACTCAATTCCATGGCATAGAATTTTAATTCAACAAATAAAGAGTAAAAGAGAGATGAGAAGCTTTTAATAAAACTTGCAAGACAAGAAGACTAATAGGCTGTTAGGGCAGTAACAAAGAATTTCAGCTACTTGAGACTTTGTTGCTATTGTTATTGTTATGGATTTTAGGCATGGGCAATCTCATCCTGTGGAATCGTGAGGCATTTTACTTTCACAAAAGGTAAACAATTTAGGTTAAATGCAAAAAGAATAATATGAACATTTCTATTAGACTATCAATCTAAAGATTTCAGATTTTTAACATTAAACTTAATGTCTGTATTTACACAGGATTCAGTAATACAAAGCACATCAGTATTCTACAGAATTCAAGAAAGTGAAAATATAGTCAAGCAGTCAATAAATGAAAATCTGGCAAGATTCCACTAATGACAATGACTTTTTAAAGAACACACATCTGAAAAAAATGGCCATACATTTACAGCCTGATTTTTTGGGTCAAATTTCTCTAGGATCGTAATTACAGTTTAGGAATTTAGAATAAAAAATCCGAGGCAGATAATGTTTCTAGGTTCTCTGCAAAAATGCCCAGTTTTATCCCAGACATTGCCCCATATATAATACAGATTTCAATAACTCTCACTGCCTGGAAGGTCAGGTGGGACAGTTTTCTCCTCCCTCAGGGTTTTTAGGGATCCTTAAGAGATTTGGGGGAGAATGTCTAGGTTCTCTAGAAGTGGCTACTATCTCTACCAATGGTGCCTCAATTATAGGGGGTGAGTTCCCTGTACCTAGTTCTATTTAATTAGTAACAGGGTAGCTTTTACAGGAAGCATTTACTCTAAGATATAATCACAAATAGACATACTTCATCCGTATGTGGAACCATTGGTTACAGCAAATGAAGAAAATGTGAATGTTGTGGATAAGGTTAGTTACTTTGGAGGTGCACTTTCCAGGGAGGTACACATAAGTAATGAGGTTGATGCAGGCATTGTCAGAGCTAGTGTTTGGGAAGCTCCAAAGGAAAACATGGGAGAGAAGAGTATTCATACTGAAGGTCTGCAGAATCATTATGCTGTCTCATTGAACAGCATACTAGCACCCTGCCAGGAAACTGGATCACTTTCATTTGAATTGTCTTAGGAAGATTCTGAAAATCACCTGACATTCAGACTCCATTGTAAAGGGCACAACTCTAGGGGCAGCTAGGTGATACAGTGGATAGAGCACCACCCCTGAAGTCAGGAGGACCTGAGCTCAAATCTGGTCTCAGACACTTAACACTTCCTAGCTGTGTGACCCTTCAAGTCACTTAAACCCAATTGTCTCAGCAAAAAAAAAAAAAAAAAGCACAACTCTGATGGGTTAACCACTTTATTCAAATGACAACAATTACATTTGCCTGAAAGATTATTTTAAGGAGAATTCACCCCAGGCAAGTACTCACATGGAGGTCAGAAGAAGCTACACTCTGTAGGTCTCTCTGAAGAACTCTGAAATCAATGGGAGACACTGGTCTAGAACTACCCAGCATGTGCTCACATCAGAGAAGTTCTGTACTCTCTGAGCAAAGCAGAATTTCAGTAGCTCAAGAGAAATGTAAGATGGGCAAATTTATAGATTTCTCCACTCCAAATGTTTACATGGGCTATTTGTGAACAACTTTGGCAGAACCTTTGAGCTCTTATTGATCTGATCAGTCACAGTAGGACACACTGTATCTTGACCCCAACATAGTAATTTCATTTTGGTCCTCTTCCAGAACAAAGGACAACAACCAATTATAAGGAAATACTCACAAATTTATTAACTTCCCAACACATGGGAGGAATAATCTCCTTCCTTTCTTGTACTGTCTCAGTCTCTGGGGTGAGGGAGGGGATCAGGGGAGCTTAATCGTTAGTTTCCGCAGACCACAGTCTCCATTCCAGACATAAAACTCCCCTTGGGCTTAAGTTCCAGGCACCCTGGTTTCTTAGAGCTTCCCTGCTAGGCTGACTGGCTGAACATCCTGATTGCAATCTTTGCTCTGAGGTCTTCATGCTAAATCCCTTGGGGATCATTTCTGGCACCTGAAACCTTCACAAAACCAAAATAAATGCTCTCAAGTCTATTTCTTAGAGATGTAAGAGAGAGTTAAAGGGAAAGAAGTCTTTCCTTTCTTTGTTTAATTCATGCCACCCGCAGTATAGGTGAATGCTAAGCTGGAAGAAACATTGGAAAGAGAGAATGCAAATAGCATAGGATGCTCATGTTTATAGCTGGGAAGAAAATTCATAAGTGAAAAAGCTACAGGAGATCAAACAAGGCAAAATGTATAATTTTCATTTGACAAAATTTTGAATTTAAAAATCAGTGTTACTAGAATTAAAGGAAAAACTAATTGGGAAAAAATGTTCACATTAAAAATGATGTTAAATAAGTATGTGATATGGAAGATATATAGCGGATGTTACAAATGTAGACCAGGAAGGAAATCTTATTTTTAGCATAGCAGTTGGAACATTATCCAGATCCTTGTTGGATCTCTTGGGGTAATTGCTTCAGTCTGGAATGCTCTGATCTCTCCTGGCCCCTCAATCAGTTGATAAGGCACTGTCTAGGACCATGATGGACCTACTGTTATTTTTGTCCCCCCCCCCTTTTTTTTTTTACCATCCCTTCTTGTGAAATTCTCTAATACTTAAAAATGTCAATATTGGAGATGAAGCTACCTAATCAAAGTCCATTGACCATCATTGCTATTTCATAGAGCCTTAGTCAGGCTTCTGGGAGGTGTAGTTTAGATTTTGCCCCAATGAACAAAGCATTGTGGGACTAAGTTGATATTTGCATAATTAATACATCTCTCACAGCATAGCGATACTTCAATCCAATTAAACTAAAAAGTATTAAATATTTACCATGTTGTAGGGACTGGAAATGGGTTGTGTCATAGATTTTCACAGGCAAAAATGAAACTCAGAGGGTCTTAGATGTCATCTAGTCTAATCCTATCATTTTACAAAGGAGGAAGCTGAAGTCAAATAGATTTAATGACTTACCTAAAGTCATACAGTAAGTAGCAGAGCTGGAATTTGAATCCAGGTCTTCTAACTCCAAATCCAAGGTTTTTTGTTTTTTGTTTTTGTTTTGTTTTTTGTTTTTTTTTTTCCTTTAGCACCTCACAACACTGTCTCACCTATTTTTACAAAACTTAGTTTACCTTTCAATCAATTTGAATGGCTCTACATGTTTTTCTTAACCTAAGCATGATCATTTGCCTATTATTCTGATAAAGGATTCTTAGTTTTTCAAAAGATGATTTAATTAAAACATTCATACATATAAACTTAGGAGTCACTCATCTACAAATGTATATAGTTTTTTTCTTCTATGTATGTTTTATACTATAAACACAACAGTAACATCACATTTGTATTTAGATCCTTCTGTCAAATTTTGGCAAAAGTATCCCACTGATCCTCTTCTTTTGACTTCTCTTATCCTCCCACCACTAAAATAAAACAATGCCCCCAGGACTATTCTTGATATTCTTGCTGGCTATTGTGGAATTTCAAGTAGCAACACTGCTTTCATTACCAAGGTAAAGAACCATATATTATGTAGCATGAGGAAACCTTCCTGGGACTTTCCATTTATTATGGATTGAGAGGAATTTATTGATGTTATTTACATAGCTAAACCATCTCTTCTTAATTTGTAGATATGAATCTCTTTTGTAACACCATTAAGTTGGCCTTTGTCTTGGTATCTATATGTGATGAGACAAATAGCTTAGCTCCACTCACAGGAAGATTAGTCACTTAGATAAACAAGGATACAAACTTCTTGAAGAAACTAGTTCAGTGAGATTCAAAATGGGATTATAAAACACTGAAACTTATAACATTAATTATATGAATTTAACACACCACACAACACTTACTCTCTAAATATTTTATTTGTCCTTCTTACCTCTATACCATGAATTGCACTAAAGTACTTTTCTTTTCACTCCCTATCCATCCTCACCTTCCTTCCAATGAACAGATGTTATTCTAGGTAGAAAATTAAAAAATAATCCACCTTCTCATCAATTAGCTAATAGCATTAACTAACTAGTGTCAGTTGGTCATAACTAATTTGTTAATAAGTACTAATGATGAGGTAAGATATTTGTCTTCTTAAAAAAGCTTTTTAAAATGTAAGTCATCTCTATAACTAAACAACTAATTTGTGTCCAAAAATGATTAGCCAATTTGTTGATTGTTTTTTTCAGCAGATTTATTTAAGGCTTTGTTCAAATTAGGAGGATTTTTAGTTCATCAAAATGGTAAATATTGTATCTAGTAAAATGATAAATTATACATTATATCTAAGTTTTTTTTCTATTCTTTGAAGCATTTACAAAAACCTAAACTATTCCATCACAACACACACACAAATTATTATTTTGAAAACAAATGTACCAAACACACATAACTCATTATTGGTGGATATTAGCCAGCAAATGAACCCTAAATGCCCCAGAATTTTTCATGGTCCATCATATAAGTGACTGGTATGTACTGAGTGTGTGTGTGTGTGTGTGTGTGTGTGTGTGTGTGTGTGTGTGTGTG
>JAJPUD010000217.1:0-54058 GCA_023553655.1 Myrmecobius fasciatus | reverse complement strand
GGGAAGTAGCACACATCTTTTGATTCTTATTTGTCCATGCCAGGAATGGTGTTTAATACTAAGCAGGAAGGCCTTTGAGCTAAAAGCTAGGTATATCCCTGTTGTTTTGGACTCACTGGCTTGTTCTAGATTCTATAATTTTGTTTCTAATCTCTTGTCCAGTGTTTAGGCAGGATAGCTCTGTGCTGTTGTTAGTCCTTTTAAGGGCCCTTTCCAGCCCAGATAAGGAAGAATAGTTAGCCATTATCTAGAAAAGACATAGATGATTTCTTCCAAGTTCTGAGGCTGACTCAGAGTAGAACTCAATACAAAGGCAAACTAGAAGATAGCACTGTACTCCTGGGGAAAATAGACTGGATTTGGAATCAAAAGATCCACTTTCTACTCCTAACTCTGATCCCTACTTCCCTAGGAACCTCAGGCAAATTTTTAACATCTCTGGATTTAGGTTTTCTGATCTCTTAAGTGAGAAAGTTGGACAAAATTACATTTAAGATTCTTTCTACATCTAAATTGATGATTCTTTATTCTAAAACTAGACCCAAAGTTTAGAAGTTTTCCAAGCCAAGTAGTGTATAGACCAGAAGTTGTCATCTTAGCAGTAAGACTCAGGAGGTAGTATGGTCAAAATAAAGGATGTCAAAAGTTTTAGCTCAGTTTTAACCATTAAAGTTTTCATCTGCACTGAGACTTTTAGGATGCCTAGTATGGTAGTCTGAGAGTTCAAGTAGAAGAACAAGAATGAGGTTCCTTGGTAAAGTTCTAAATCAATAATCCTACAATCTATGAACTATTCCTCCTGGTTCTCTACCCACTATTAAATTCTAAATTCCCACCAATAATTAAATAGATTCCATTCCAGTACAATTTGGATTTCTGGATACTAATTCTAACCTAAATATTTTGATCATACATCTTGATAGTTGGTGCTTTGGATACAATCTCCAGCCTTTACACTTTGCCTAATTAGGGTCACTTAATGCAGACCTGGGACCTTGCCCATATCCTCCAAATGTAGTACTGTGGAAAGGATGCTGTTTGGACTAAGAGAATCTGGGTTAAAATTCCAGCTTTACCATTTGCTATCTTTGCGACTGGGCAAATCCCTAAACTCCTCTGAGTTTCAGTTCCTCATCTATAAAATAAAAAGGTTTTACTAGGTAGCTTCTGAAGTCTCTTTTAGCTCTAACCTAATTCAATCTAATCTAATCTTTGAACTTTGTCCTAAGATTCTTTCTTATAACTGGCAGTAATCACATTTCCTTATGCTAACCTCAACATTCTAGTCATCTCTTCCTCCTTACTTGTCCTTTTCCATGGCCACCTACAAGCCAAGGCTGACATCACAGTGTCACCTTGTCATGCCATCTGAGGTGAAAGCCACAAAGGCAAGTTGCTAGTGAGCACAGCCCAAGGCCATAGGGCAAGCATGTATGGAATGTAGAAGAAGTTTCCTAAGGAGACAGGTACAAAGAGTGAGTAGTTCCTGAGTAATGTTTTGGGGTTATGTGTAGATGACATAACAGGGAGTGAGAGGAAGAAACAATTAAAAAGAAAGATCATTTCAAGAGCAACTTCCTGATGGTATGAGTAGGAATGAATAACTACTCTAAAGGAAGTGGCCAGAGACTCATTTAAGCACGAATTACTCTTGTAGAGACATCTTCATTTTGATTCCTTTAATGCCCAGGGTAGGTGAGCCTTCCAATGGAACATAATCTGCTCTCATCCCCAAAAGTCATTTTTTGGCTTGTTTGCCAAGAAGGAGCAAGTCCCCATTTATTCAAAAGAAACTCCCAAGTTTTGTTGGCCCACACAGCCACCATTTGCACATCCTCTCCCACGCTGGTTAAGGATGTAGCAATGAAGCATCTCTTTGTTACCAATGAACAGCAGTTGTCTCAGGATACACTAGTGGCCCCACCTCTCTCTGGGGCCCAGAACTAATTTGCATGGATAATGAAAACTAATGAGCATAACCCAGACAACACTCTCAGCTGGATGATAGGGATAGAAAGGATTTCATGCTTTAAAGAAAGCATTTGTCAATCTCATTTCAGACTATGAGCTACTCTGGTGAAGAGGCAGTTCAGGAAAACCCCATGTACTTTGTCCCCAGGAACTGCCAGCAAAGGTCCAGGGAAGACCAAATTTACTGTTCCTTTATTTGTAATCTGAGCCTTAGAAATTTAGACTTGTTCATTACTAATGTAAATACTCATTTTAAGCATCAACAACAACTGAATAATTCCCATGAGGTATTGGGTCAGAAGATCCCTTAGAGAAAAATGGATTCTTCTGAACTTTTAAAATCTTATTTCTATAAAAACTAGAACAGATTGAACCAAGCAACATAAATAAGAGATCTGTTCTCAATTACAATTATCTTACTTCTGTTCTAAACTAGAAGCAGGTCTCTTCATTAAAAAAAAATATTCACAAGTCCAAAAAGAAAGGTACATAAAAACATTTGCTGGCCCATATAGTCATATCATTTATATATCCTTTCCCATGTTCACCAAGGTAGTAGTGATGGCAATAAGAATTAATGAACTGATTTTAAAATAAAAACATGTTTAAACATTAAATACATCTTTTGTTCAATTATTTCAGTTGTACCACCTTTTCATGACCCCATTTGGGATGTTCTTGGCAAAGATACTGAAGTGATTTGCCATTTCCTTCTCCAGCTTATGTTCCACAAGAAAAAAACTGAAGCAAACAGGATTAAAGTGACTGCCTAGAGTCACATAGCTAGTAAATGTCTAAGATCAGATTTGAACTCAGATATCTTTCTAACTCCTACCCCAGCATTCTGTCTGTTGCACCACCATATTTAAAGGGCAAATACAAATTAATGGGAGAGAGTAAGGAGGCGTTAGCAGCTGGTAAACTTTTTAAAAAGCTCCCGTGGAAGGTGCTTTTGAACTGAGTTTTGAAGGAAATTAGGGATCCCTAGATTAAGAGTGGAGCAATAAAAAGTATATTAAATAAAGGGGCAGGGAAAGATAGAGTAAAAACCAATTGGAAATTAAATAATCTAATTCTAAAAAATGAGTAAGTCAAACAAGAAATCACAGAAACAATCCATAATTTCATCCAAGAATATGACAATAATGAGACAACAAAGCAAAACCTAAGGGATACAGCCAAAGCAGTTCTAAATAGCAACATGAATAAAACAGAGAAAGAGAAGATCAGTTAATTGGGCATGCAACTAAAAAAGCTAGTAAAAGAACAAATGAAAAAGCTCCAATTATAAATACCAAATTAGAAATTCTGAAACTCCAAGGAGAACTTAACAAAATTGAAACTAAGAAAATTATTGAACGATTAAATAAAACTAAGAGTTGGTTTTATGAAAAAAAAATAACAAAATAGATAAACCTTTGGTTAATTTGATTAGAAAAAGGAAAGATTAAGAGTTAAGCATTGAGTGAATTAAAGGTTAAAGACTAATTATTAATTCAAAGGCATAGGAGTGGGAGATGGAATGTTGCATTTAAGGAATAAAAGGAAGATCCATTTGGTTGTGTCTGAAAGGATATGTAAATCTTAAAATATCTTTTCTATAAAAAAAAAGATTTTTTTTTTTTCTGAGGCAATTGAGATTAAGTGACTTGCCGAGGGTCACACAGCTAGGAAATGATAAATGGCTGAGGCCAAATTTGAACTGAAGTCCTCCTGACTTCAGGCATAGTGTTCTATTCACTACACCAACTAGCTGCCCCCCCCCCCAAAAAAAAAAAGACTTCTAAAGAAGGTTTTAGGTAGGGACTTTGAAACAACTTCAATGGCTATGAATTCATGACAATGAATAAATGAATGTAAATGCATTTATTAAGCACCAGTTAATCATTCAAAATGAATTCTTTTCTTATCAATGCTGTAAGGAATAAACTATGTTATCCCCAGTGACTATTTTTCTGTGAAGAACTAATTTTATAAAAAGAGGTTTGTGATTTTTTTCTAACTCAGGATAGACACTTAAAACTTAAAGCTAAATGACCTAATTTAGGTTAAAATGGCATTCTGTTGGCATCATAGCAAAGAAATGTTTACTTTTAATGTGGATATAAAGAACCCATATGTCTATCTTGGGCTATTTAGATGCACTTTGCCTCTAAAGCAGAGCAAGCACTAGGTGTGGACAATGACTTAAGATATAAGACAGCAGGGCCACAACAAAGGACATTTTTATTATTACTTTTTACAAATATTTCTTTTTCTTAACCCCAAAATTGCAAATCAAAATTCATTGGTTCAATGATCTGAAAGTACAGTGTCCTTTTTTTCTCCATTCATCCAAAGATGAAGAGAAATGAAGGCCATTGCCTCTGTTGACACAAGGGTAGCTTCAAAGCCCCAAAGAAGGTCATAACATAATTCATACATACATTCATTTGGTATGAAAAAAAGATACCATCTTCTGAACTACTGTCCAGTGACGTCTCAAATCAAGCTTGGCTTTCATAAGCCTGCCAATTATATTCTAATTAAATGAAGAAAATTGCCAACTCCAAAGTGATAAAAACATTCCCCAAGCCAACTGGCTGCTTATAGTATAACCTGGGCTAGAAGCCTAATAATCTTTTTGGTCTATGACATATAAAGTCAGTCAGAGCTGACCAATCTTGGCTAAGACTAAAACAGATCTTGGGTCAAATACTAAACCCTTCTAAACCCTTGACATAGGACTTGGATTAGGAAGAATATCAGATCCAGGAAATTACCTTGTAGATACAAAGAATGTGAAAATCCTAGCCCAAGAGGAAATTACTAAGGACTGAACACTATTTGGATCCTTTTTGCTTTTTTAAGTTCATTAATATTTAATCAGTCAGGCTATGGAAGCTGAGGTAAACAACTGATGATTTAAGAAGTTGTTTAGGTATTCTTTGCCATTATTACTATTAAAAAGCAAAATACAAGTCAGCAGAGAGAGAATAGATAATGGTTTTCTGCTTCCTAGGAGTTTTAGTCTACACCTAGTGCTTGCTCTGCTTTAGAGGCAAAGTGCATCTAAATAAATAGTAGTTTAGTATAAATAGTAAATGTCAGGATTGCATGCACTTAAGGAAGGCAGAGTTTGTAGTGCTTCTGGCATGAATTTGGGCTCCTTTGTAAAGCAACCTTTGGATAAAAAAAACTTTACCTATTATCTAAACCATAGGGGGAAAAAACAAAATAAACACATCTTGAAACTGTGAAGGAGGCATTAGAGTAGAAGACAGTTCACTATTGTTTGAAGCTTGGCTCTCAGAGTGTGCAGCATTTCATGGGCCATCACTAAAAATTATTGGCAGATTTAGGATTCCATCACCTGAGGTCCTGAATGAAGTCTGATATGTTCTGACCAAGATAGCTTAAAAGTCAATTTTTTAAAAGTTTTATTGATTATTCTTTTTACCTACAGTTATTTATTATGTTTCTCCTTCCACTGAATTCTCCCTTTTAACAAAGAACAACAGCTAAGCTAAATCAATCAACGCAGTGATCTTGTCTGACATTTTATACTGCACTTTTCAACCTCCTATCTCTACTGAGGAGACATGTTTAAGGATCTGTTCTATGATGCTAAAATTGAATATTATCATTGGAGTATTGTTGATTCTTAGTGTGGTTTTGTTATCATTATTGTGCAGTGTATTGTGGTCATTATATATATTTGTTCTATTGGTTCTTACTGGCTCATATCAGTACATTTCTACTGGTTCTTACTGGCTCTATCAGTACATTTAGCTATTTCTTATGGCACAATAATTTTCTATTTGTATTCATATATCATAATTTGATCAGTTACTCTTCACTAATAGGCATCCCATTTACTCCCAGTTTTCTACCACTATAAAAAACACTACTGTGAATATTTGGAGTTCCAAGGGTACTTTCTGACATTTTATTTTGTTGGGATATAAATCCCATAGTGAAATTTCTGGGTGATAGAATATGAACAATGCAGTGATATTTCTTACATAATTCTAAATTGTTTTCCAAAATGGTTAAAGCAATTCACAGTTTTGTGAACAGAATGTTAATCTGCCTGTTATATTGAACACATACCAAAATTTACCTTTTGCATCTTTTTTCACTTTTACTAAATTGTTGCTATTTTGAAAAGGAATAAGCTGAAATCTCAAAGTTCTACCATATATTCTCTTGTAATTAGTCATTTCAGGAATATTTATGTGGTTGTAGACAACTTAGAATTCTTTTGGAAACTGTTCATATTCTTCAACTATTTATCCATTGTCAATTGGATATATATATGTATATATATACATATATATATCTTATATATTTGTATTAATCCCTACTTCACTTGGACATAAATATTTTATCAACTCTATTGGATGCAAAGTGTTTTTTTTCCTATTTAAGAGATTCTTTTCTTATTTTAGTTGCTTTTATTTTTCAATTCAAAACTTTTAATTTTAATATAATATTGTTTATTTATATTTTATGGTTCTACCTCCTCTACATACTGGCTTAAAGCGCCAGACAATTCTTGATAACTATGATTTGCAGAGAAGATGCCAAACTTGAGTAGGTAAAGACTGTTTCCTCATCTGGGAATTCCCTGTGTTAATTAAATCATAAATCTATCCCTATTTCTTTCCTTATGACCAATTCTATCCCTTGTTTGATCTTTCCAAATGCCATATTTATGAAAGGTACTTCCTTCTATTCTCTTTTAATTTTTTTTAAAGATGTGATCATTTATATTTATGCTGCATATCTATTTGGAACTTTTTGTAGTATATGGTATTAGATACTGGCCTGGCTATAATTTCTGCCAAACTGCTTTTTAGTTTTCTTTCTTTCTTTTTTTAAATTTTAATTTAATTTATTGTATTATTATTATTTTTTGCTTAGGCAATTGAGGTTAAGTGACTTGCCCAGGGTCACACAGCTAGGGAATGTTAAGTGTCTGAGATCAGATTTGAACTCAGGTCCTCCTGACTTCAGGGCTGGTGCTCTATCCACTGCTCCACCTAGCTGCCCTGCTTTTTAATTTTCTCAACAATTCTCATCAAATAGAAAGTCTTTCCCCCACCACTTTAGATACTCTACAAGTCAAATCCTATAGTCTTGCTTCCGGTTTAGCACTAAGAAAACTGGTCCACAGCAGCACTCAGTTTCATAATGCATCTCTTCTTTATCTGCTGGCAAACATGAGGAGCTGAGTCTTCATCCTCCCCTTCACTGTTACCAGAATCCAAACATAAGTACAAATTTCCCAGAACTTGGAAGAGGAAATATCCAAAAGTTAATTTTTCCTCTCTGCAGCTGTGAGGCCTCCTACAGTTAGCAGGGTCACTATGGCATAATGGAGGAGGATTACTTTTCCTGTAATGTTGATTATGCCCATATAATCATATGAGTACTTAGTCTCTTACAAAGTTTTACAGAATTCTTGGGAATTCTTGGTGTCTATTAATTTTGGAAGTAGGGAGGGCATGGATGGAGGCAGATAGTGGGCTTTTGGAACTCACTTTCACTACAATTTGTCCATTAAAATGAATTGTGAACATATTTTTATTTTCTCTTCAAAAATTGCTTTAATCTAAATTTTGAAGCTGCTTTTCCCCTTGAACCATTTGTAAAGTCAATGTAAACCTTGCTTAAAGAAAACATTAATGATTACTTCTCCCACCTCCATACTTCCGATGGTTCCTTGATTCTGAGAACATTAACAGGTAAATAATGCCCTAGGCTAAAACAGATCTCTAATCATTATTTTTACTACACTCTTTACCACCAGAGACTCCTTCACAAGTGACTCCATCGATATTAAACCAGGAATCAAGCCAGGAGCGTACCTTGTAGTACCTTAACTCAGAAAATTTTGGCTATATTAATGGCACAGAGACTTCTACTGAGACTTCTCTTTGAAGTTCAGGGAATTTATAATTGTAATGAGCTACCATTCAAATGAGGAGGGTACAAACACACCATAAATAGGGCTAACACAGCAGAAGGCTTTTTCTACAAGAATAAGGTGGACTTTGAACTAATTCTGCCATGTTTCTAAAATCTTTTATTTATTTGTTTTTTTAAAATAACTAATGATTGTGAGATAGTTGTATATATATTCTGGTTGTATGATGTAGCCATGGAATGGAAATAAAACTAAATGGCATTAATATAGTGCTTTTTTACTTACTATTATTCAAAGAAAATAAAGAAACTTCGGTTAATCTGAAAGATATTCTTGGTGCATCTTGGCACATCTTGCTTTCTTTTTCTAATTTTAGACCAGGATAATGATGATAGTAGTAAAGATAGTGGAGAAAATAAGCAAAATGAATGGCTGATATAATTATATTTGTATACAGATCTGTTACATATTATCAATATGTTATATATGATATATTGAGGAAATGTGTGTGTATGATTTAAAAAATGGGAGCATAGATGGACAGATGGTTGGAACAGTGAATGTGAGGGCAGAGACATAGAAGAAAAGATGGCTAATTTGGAGAATAAAATCCTTTGTATCTTGGAAAATCCATAGGACTTCTTTTCTCTCTATAGAGATGTGGGTGACTATGGAGATACAATGTTGTATATGCTATCAGACATAGTCATTATGTAATGGCTTTTGCTCAACTCTTTTTCTTTGTTACCAGGGAGGGTAAATATTAAGGAAATGACTGTCATGTTTTTAAAAGGCATAATCAAAACTTTTTTTTTTTAAAAAGAGAAAGTTCTAAAGTGAATCATGGGCTGAAAAAAGTTAAATTGGGAAACCCTTCTCTTATCAACTGAGCTCACTAGAGATGTATGAGCAGTTCCAGACATTTAACAATGATTTGGCAACTACTCTCTGAAAATTTTGAAAATGTGCTAGAATTTGTATGAAACTTTCTGTTATTTATTTTGGAGAGAAAAAGGGTTCCTTAAAATTTGTGACTAAACATGAGATAGAGAACATTATGAAATGCAAAAAAAAAACCCTTTAATTACATTAAATTAAGAAGGTTTTGCGCAATAAAATCAATGCAAGCAAGATTAGAAGGAAAGCATAAAGATGGAAAACAACTTTTAAAGCAAGTATTTCTGATAAAAAACTCACTTTTCAAATATGTAGAGAATTGAGTCAAATTTATAAGAATTTAAGTCATTCCTCAATTGACAAATTATCAAAGGATGAAAAAATTGAAGCTGCCTATAGTCATATGAAAAAATGCTCTAAATCACTATTGATTAGAGAAATTCAAATTAAAACAACTCAGAGATACTACTTCACATCTATCAGATTAGCTACTATGATGGAAAAGGAAAATGATAAATGTTGGAGAAAATGTGGCAAAATTGGGACACTAATGCATTGTTGGTGGAGTTAAACTGATCCAACCATTTTGGAGAGCAATTTGGAACTATGCCCAAAGGACAATCAAATTGCATACCCTTTGTCCAGCAATACTAGGAGATCTGCATCTCAAAGATGATAAAAAAAAAAGAAAAGAACCTACATGTACAAAAATATTTATAACAGCTCTTTTTGTAGTGGTAAAGAATTGGAAATTGAAGGAATGCACATCATTTGGGGTATGACTGAACAAGTTGTGGTATATGAATGTAATGGAATATTATAGTGTTATAAGAAATGATGAGCAGGTAGATTTCAGAAAAGCCTGGAAAGACTTATGTGAATTGATGCTGAATAAAGTGGGCAGAACCAGAAGAACATTGTTTATAGTAACAGTAAAATGGTGCAATGATCAAATATGATTGGCAATTTCTCAGCAATATAATCTAAGATAATTTCAAAAGATAGAAAACAGATTGAAGCATATTATTTTCACCTTTTTTTTCTTTTTTTTGGCTTTTCCCTTTTGTCCTGATTCTTTTTTTTACAACATGATTTTACATGTTTTCATCACTATACATGTCATATATATGTGTGTGTATATATATATTTATATATGTATATGTAAGATTGCTTATCATCTTGAGAAAAGGGGAGAGAAGGGAGAAAGGGAGAACAATTTGGAATTCAAAATCTTATCAAAAATGAATATTGATGGGACAGCTAGGTGGCACAGTGGAGAGCGCATCAGCCCTGAAGTCAGGAGGATCTGAGTTCAAATTTGACCTCGGACACTTAACACTTCCTAGCTGTATGACCCTGAGCAAGCCACTTAATCCCAATTGCCTCAGCAAAAAAAAAAAAATGTGGAAAACTATCTTTACATGTAATTGGAAAAAATATTATTTACAAAAAAGAAGAAAAAATAAAAAATATTTCTTTTAATTTATTTCTAAGTGCATTCCTAGGTAGGTCTTATTATTACTTCCTATTATAAGTCTTGATACTGGTTGACCTCTTGTAGGAATGACATTTTTTTAAATTAAAGCTTTTTATTTTCAAAACATGCATGAATAATTTTTCAACATTGACCCTTACAAAACCTTTATGCTCCAAATTTTCCCCTTCTTTCCCCCACCCTCTCCACTAGATGGCAAGTAATCCAATATATGTTAAACATGTTAAAATATATGCTAATCCCACATATATATATATATATATATATATATATAATAATCTTGCTGCACAAGAAAAATCAGATCAAAAAGGGAAAAAATGAGAAAGAAAACAAAATGCAAACAAACAACAAAAAAGAGAGTGAAAATTCTATGTTGTGATCCATACTCAGTTCCCATAGTCCTCCCTCTGGATGTAGATGGCTCTATGATCATTGGAATGACCTCAATAATCTAACTGTTGGAAAGAATCATGCCCATCAGTTGGTCATCATTTAATCTTCTTGTTACCATGTAAAATGATCTCCTGGTTCTGCTCATTTTATTTAGCATCAGTTCATGTAAGAGTCTCAAGGCTTTTCTAAAATCATCCCTCTGATCGTTTCTTATAGAACAATAATATTCCATAACATTCATATACCATAACTTATTCAGCCATTCTCCAAATGATGGGCATCCTTTCAATTTCCAGTTTCTTGCCACTGCAAAAAGGGCTGCCACAAACATTTTTGCACAGGTGGGTCCCTTTCCCTCGTAAGAGGGGCTTTTAACAAAGGCATCTTCTAAAACAGTTGAATTTGACATAGTTCCACTGGCAGTATTTCTCCCTTAATAATGACTTCAGTTTCAAAACTTGAGGTTTATATCAAAGGTGAAAACTACAATGAATAAGATGATTTGGTAATTTCAAAGAGGAATTCAGGACATACATTTCCACTAAGAAATAGCAAGGTAAAGAAAAAATATTCTCTCTTCTTTGGAGTTAATACTAATAATTTTATCTACAAACCTGTACTAAACTCTCCCCTGTTGCTTCAAATTATCTCCTCCTGTACTGGACCAGAGTGGAATGTAAAAATGAACACTAATAAAGAATCTAACAGGAAGGTTTTAGGCATGAGAAAGTGTACATGTTTAACTTACTCTATCCATATGGAAATTGGCAGCCACATTTTCCCAATGTTCCTAGTATCACCAACAGTACTAGTCTCAGGTCTTCCTGACTTCAGAGCTGGTGCTCTATCCACTTAGCTATCCCTCTTTATGTATTTCTTTATGAATCATGTTGGAAAAGAAAAATCAGAACAAAAGGGAAAAACCAGAGAGAAAAAAAAAACCAGAAAAAAGTGAAGATAGCATGTGTTGATTTACTTTCAATCTACATAGTTCTCTTTATGGATGTAGATGGCATTTTCTGCCGAAAGTTTAATAAAATTGTCTTGGATCACTGACCCACTGAAAAGAACCAAGTCTTTCATAGCTGACCATTGCACACTCTTGCTGTCACTGTGTACAACATATTCTTGGTTCTGCTTGTTCAGCTCAGCATCAGTTTATGTAATTTTTTCTTTGTTAGGTCTTTCTAAAATCAGTTTGTTCATCATTTTAAAATAAAACAATAATATCCCATTACTTTCATATATTACAATTTGTTCAGCCATTTCTCAATTGATGGGCATCTACTCATTTTCCAATTCTTTGCTACCACAAAAAGAGCTGCTACAAACATATTTGCACATGTGGGTCTTTTCCCCTCCTTTATGATTTCCTTGGGATACAGATCCAATAGTGATACTGCTGAGTGAAAGGGTATGTACAGTTTTATAGCCCTTTGGGCATAGTTCTAAATTGGATAGCTGACATTTATATTAAACATAGGAATAATAAATACATCACAATTCATACATAAATCTGGATTAAACTATCAATTAATCAAACAAATCAAATTATACTCAGTACCTTTTGAGAATAATAGGCAGACACTTTTAAAAGAAATCTATAAGGGAAGCATTTAAAGGAAATCACAGGTGCTTAAGGAAATCACATAGCTCTGGAGTGTAAGCTTGGAAATCATTGGTCATTTCGTAATTATTTGTACCATGTGAGACTACTTCTCTAACTTTTCCTTCTGCTTCTAACTTCTCTCTAGTTGAGCAAATCTTAAACCAAAGAAATATATTTGAATGCTCTTTGAATTTCACAATTACCCTTTAAAGGGTTCGAGAAAATACTACCTCTTAATTTGGATAGCAGTTTCCTTTAAGCCAGGGAACTAACTGCAAAGCTCATTTAGTTGGCTCTTTCTGGTTTAGCCCTACATAATACTGGATCAACCAATCACCTGACAACAAACAGCTTACTAAAAAGCCTTAAAAATGTTTCCCTGGACAAGGCAGAGAAATCCAGCCAGATCATCACTCACTAGGATTCTATGTCATCCAAAGTCAATCTCAGCATCTATTTCTAAATATAGCAAAGGAGTTGCAAAACCTCTTAATTCTTTTTGCCTTTCTTTCTGAAATTAGTAAGGGAAGCAAAGAATAGAAAGTATTTATAAGAGATTTCATTTCTCCCAAACTCTGAGTCTGGGATTCTTAACTTGGGGTATACATCTTAGCCTAGGAGTCTTGAGGATCGATGGACAGATTTCAGAGGGTTCCTGAACTTGAATGAGAAAATGGCATCTTTACTTAAATATAATTGGTTTTCCTTGTAATCTCATGTATTTAATTTTAATAAATATTTTAAAAATTTCAGAGAAAAGGTCTCAAGGTTTCATCAGACTATCAAAGAAGTCCATGTCACCCAAAAAAAAGGTTAACAATCCATATTGTAAATAGGGCTGAAGAGCAAAAACTGGAAAAGAAATTCTCTTTTAGCAATGTCTTCAGCTGATCATGAATTTTGTAGCTGAAACCTCCTGTCATCTCACTATCACTAATGCCCTTATTCAAACAGCACCAACAGAGCTGGCTTTTCAATTCCCTACTGAGTCATTGCTGTTCTTCCTGATCTTGTGATCTCTAGTGAAATTTTTTTCAACATCTTTGTTACATATTTAATGGCTCAAGTCAGAGCCCACTACTCCTAGTACAATAATGACTTCTATTCCAACAATTCAATATTCCTTATTTAATTATTCCATAGTCTCAAAATTTTTCATTGTGAACTTTACCCCTTAATTCTTAAAATAATTGTATGCAAATGAGTTCAGAGATCATAATTCACTACATCACCAACCATTTATTAATTCTCAAAGCAGATCTCTTCTATAATGCATACCTTTGAAAACTGTCCCTTTACATTTATATTTTATAAAATCTTACTTTCTTTTTATGACCTTTAAACTATTAAACTATTCATCTATAAAAGAGGCATTATCCTACAATATTCTTTACTAGATGATTTAAGCCTTTGTATTTATTCCACAGTTCACAATTTATCTGAAAACTTTCTTTTAATGCACATATTTTAAAAGCAGTTTTTATTTTAAAAAAGCCTTCTTAACAAGAAATTAAAGGAATTAGAGTAGGTAACAAGGAAACCAAATTATTACTCTTTACTATGATGGTATATTTAGAGAATCCTAGAGTATCAACTAAAAAACTACTAAAAACAAAACAAAGTTTTTTTGATCATTATAGGTACCAAGATGTATATTTATTATGTAGATGTAGAGTATTATCTACATCTACTCTACAAATTCTATGAATTCAGTTAATTTTTTTCTTATGCAAAAATGCCTTTTTTTGCTCTTTTCAGAACCAAATTGTTCCTTATAAAAAAGGGCAGTACCTTAAAGAAATCATATCTTACAGATATCCAGCTGGAGTTGCTGACCTGGCAGTTGGTGATATAAGAGTGATGCTCAAGAAAAAGAATAGGATTGGATATATAGTATATAGAAGGTATATTATATGTGTATATTTTAACATAATTGACATGTATTAGACTTCCTTCCATCTAGGGGAGAGGGTGGGGGGAAAGGAGGGAAAAATTTGTAACAGAAAGCTTTGCAAGGGTCAATGATGAAAAATTACTTATGAATATGTTTTGCAAATAAAAAGCTTTAAAAAAGCAAACAATATTATATGCATATATATGTATACATAAATATTATGTATAAATGTATTTATTTATTTATTTATTTATTTATTTATTTATATGTCAGTAAAGTGGTATAGTAGATAGAACTCTGACCTGGAATTATAAAGACTTGAGTTAAAACCCAGCCTCAGACAATTACTAGCTGTGTGATCCTGGGCAAGTCACTTAATTTCTCTCTGCCTCAATTTCTTCAACTATAAAAGAAAATATTTAGCATCTCTCTCCAAAAGGATCAAATGAATGATATCTGTAAAGCATTTAACAGAGTCTGGCACATGGCAAGTATTTAATAAGTGTTTATTCCCTATATGTATAAATATAAAATATATGTGTATGTGTGTATGCATGTATGAGATTCATTTGCTTAAAGATGATAATTGAATATGTGGGAACTAATAACCAAGAAAGAGGATATAGAAAGAGAGAAATCTGGATACCTGATCTCTCTACTCATGCTTATGATGCCAGACTTTCTTTTATCTCTTTGAATCTAGGCTTCCCTGCTTGTGCAAATTTTCTGGAATCTAGATTCTGTTTCTTCACCTGGACTTCTGGTACATACACACCCTCCATATGCTGATTAGTCTTCTGCTGTCCAAACACTAAAAACCAAAATAAAAAGCTTTAATAATAAAAAAAAAACATTCATATTCCTCCAATCAGCCTTCCAATCCTGTTTCTTTTGGCCTTCTCTGCTCTACTATTCTTCAAGAGGCAGAGGAACTTAATCACTCTTCAATTTCTCACCTCCCCCCCAAAGACCAGGCATTGACTTACCCTTCCAAAGATATTACCAATTTCATCATGATTATTTATGTGTTGAAAAAGCAGTTGAAATGAGTAAGTAAAGGCCATATTTATACGTGGGTGCTTTGCCTGAAAAAAGAACAAAGAGTGAGAATGAGAAATCCAAGAAAGATACTGTGTCAAACAGAAGCTTATTGTTTTCATCACATATTCTCACAAATTGTCAGCAAATTTTAGGCCAGCCTAACAGTAATTGAAACTTTTCAGCCAAGAGAAGATTATTAGATTTATGTTAGCCTTTCTTATGAACAGAATGATGATAACCTGGCTTGCCTGGCAAATATCTTTAGAACTAACAAAAGTTCTAATTTAGTACTTTTAATGGGCACCTTTATTCAGCAATATTTAATGTTTACTAAGTGCTTCCTAATATGCTTTTTTCTCCTTTCCTTACCCTAGAATTCCTTATAAATTCAAATAATGTCTAGGTTCCTTTTCTCCCCTAACTTTAGTTCATCCTATCATATATTTCTTCTCCTTTTTAGGACAGTACTATCCATTATTTTTTGATCATTTATCCTATTATTAAAAAAATTGATTATATCCTTTCAATATAAGTAAATGAATTTTTAAATAAATTGACCCTAGTACTATTATGATAATAATTACATACACTATAAAATTCATATTATAGACAGAAATTAAGAAAAATGAAATAAAGATGAATCATATTTTTTCTAGAGTTAATACAGGGACAATGAAGTTTATTGAGTAGGAAAGTGGAATGGTAGGAAAGTGGAATGGTTAGACCTGTGCTTCAGGAAAATCATTTCATATGTAGACGACTGTTTGAAAAAGGCAGAGACTTTGCCCACAAGACCAGTTGGGAATTTCACTAATCTTAGGCCATAAGATTGATAAAGGCCTAAAGTAGGGTAGTGACTATATGGATAGAGAGTAGGGGATAGATGGGAGAAATGTTATGGAGACAGAAACTATTAGAACTGGGGATAGATTGGTTATATGGGCTAAGTGAGAATGAGGTTATGGAGATAACCCTGAAACCATGAATCTGAGTGATTGGAAGTATGGAAATACCCTTAACAGAAACAGAGAAGTTTAAAAGAATAGTGGGTTTCTTTTTAGGGAGAAAAAATTTAATGAGAACTGAGATGAAGATCACAGCCCATCCATATCTGCTCATCCTATGAGAAGCACTCTATTTCACCCCAAATTAAAAAAAAAATAAAGGCTTCTTACTCTTTGGCCAATACTCTGAGCACAAAACTTTTACCACCAATAATCTATAGGATAGAGAGTAGGTATGTTGAATGGAATGAGGATACCTGGAAAGTTTGTACTGTGCGTGTGATAATAGTGTTTAAGTTATAACTGCCCTAAGGGGCCATGAATCAGTTCAAGGAGGAAGATGGGATCAGTACACTAGCAGGAGGGACCTACTGTGATAAATATAGATGTTACTATGTTGGAAAAAAAATTCATGATTAGCTATAACTGGAAAGGTGAGATCTATCTTCCTATCTTCTGAGTTACATTCTCCTTAGGGTTAGGTCATAGCTCCTTTGGGGTCAAGACACAAAGCCCCATAGGACCTTGGTCTTCTCTTTAGAAATCACTCTTTTATATGATGAATCATCTACTACTAAGCCTTACTAGTAATGATATTGGTATCTTTACATGTCAGTTTTTAAAGTGATAGATCATTGAGATAGACCAGATAAAAATTAATATTTTTATTTCATAGATAAGGAAACTGAGATAGAGACTTTAGGTCACAATGAGTTAATAGATTTTGAGCTGGAATTTGAACTCAACTCTCTTTTGTATTCAAAATAATCATCCAAGGTCATTCCAGATACTCCATGAAGCCTCTTGAAATTATGGTCCGCAACCTAAGCTATCATAAAGAGACTTCACAAAGGAACAGGAAATATAAAAGTCTAGCAACACTGGAATTTTAGAACAAATATTATAAATTATAAACCTGTGACAGCCTAAACCTAAGATGATAGGTTTAGAAATATAAAAGAGTCAAATATGTTTATGGGATAATAGATTTCAAGGTCAAGTCTAGCTTGTTCATTTTACATATGTAGAAACTGAGGTCCAGAGAAATTTATTTACTTGCATACTGTCACATAGCCAAGAAATATCTAAGTTTGGATTTGAATCCAGGTCTTTATAAATCTATGCCCAGTGCTCTAATTTTTACATCATGTTGCTTCTTAAGCTCCCTTTCTTTATAACTATTGCATGTTTCCAGGCACCCAAATGGAAGAAGTTATAGAAACCAAGAAGTTAAAAGCTGAGTCAAAACTGGGTCCTTTGAAGTTACTTAATTCAATTATCACATTTGAATGATGAGACAGTGAAACTTAGTGCTTTGTCTAGGATCACACAGCTAACAAATAGAAGAACTGATATTCAAACTTTAGGTTCTCTGACTTCATAACAAGACTTCTCCCACTGTTCTACACTACCTGGGGCATCTGTAGCAGTAGCAAATACCTTTAGTGAGGAACAGACCTCCTTGTTTTATGCTTCACTGATATTAATAATCAGAGGATCATTTAAAAAAGCTATCTTTGTTACTTTATCTATGAAGCAATCTATGTACTCTTAACATATGCTTGGGAGATGTCAGAGAAAAGGCATCTATGCCCATTTTTTTTTTTTGCTCTGCTGCAATCAATCTATTTTTAAAAAGGTAGTCTGTGAACACAGTGAGATCTTGTGTTCTCTATAACTCCTGGTTCATTATGTAACTAATAAAGATGTGTTGTGATTTGGAATATTACTTGTGGAAACTGGTTTGTTCCCTTCTCGTATTTCATCACAGATACCACAAACACATGTGTAGCTCCTTCTGAAATCTTTTGAAAGGAGAGAGGGTAGATATATAGGTTGGTAATTACTGATTTTTTTTCCCTAGTCATTCCCTTCTTTCAGGTGTCTTGGGAATTAAGGTCATTTTGTTAGGAATGTTATCTACATCATGAACCTCTCTATATATTTGGTCTGTTTCAACTGCTCTCCTCATCTCTGCTTTTCTTTGTAAGTTTTTTGCTTTCTTAGGAAGCATACTGAATCTAGGGGTGGTAGCCTTATTTTTATTGATGAAAAATATAATTTGATAAAGAAGTTTTGACAGGCTTTTTTTTTCTAATAATAATGCATTTACATAGTACCTTAGGGCTTGCAAAGCATTTTAAAGTGATAATCCTGTGAAGTGGTAATAAAAATGTTGCTATGCCCATTTTTATGATGAAGGAACAAAAATTCCCGGAGGATTTCATGAATTTTTTAGGTTGTTAAACATTAAAGTTGGGACCCAGACACAAGTTTTTTGACCATGTCTAGTGCTCATTATTATATTGAACCATGATATCTCTCAAAATTAATTCTCTTATTACAGTATTTTTAATGTAAAGCATTATTAGATTGATCTGAATGTATCCCATTCAGGGAATCCAGGGAATCCAATATATTTCTTGGAACTTGTTTTTCTTTCTTACAAAATCTACATTGTGAGTTTATGATTTGCCCTTTTCCTAAAAGTTAAGTGTAGAAAAATTCTAGTTAAACCTTTTCTGTTATCTCATGGTTCATAAAGTCCTTGAGGGTAGGGACCATTTCTTCTTTATCATTGTATCTTGGTGATTAACAGAGAGTATTTTACTTCATATCTATCAATTGAATGCTGAATGAATGTTCAAGCCTTCCTCCACTAGGATCTGAAGTTTCACTGAAATGCCACTTTCTAGAATAGAATCCAGAAAGTGCTCAGCTGAGGCAATGATGGCAAAATAGAAAAAGTAAAGGCTTTGAAGTCCATGATTTGCCAGCTGTGTGACTTTGGAAAAATCACTTATTCCTTCTCACATCTGTAAAATGAGGAGGTTGGGCTTCATGACCTCTAAAGGTCCTTTCAATTCTAAATCCTGAGCTACTTGATTCATGTGCTGTCCATGCTTATTAGCTATATGACCCTCAGCAAGTCACCCAATCCTTCTGAGGCTGAGTTTCCTCATCTGAAAAATGGAAATAATACTTGCATTGTCTATTTCACAGGGTTATGCAAAGATTAAGAAAGTTTATAATATATAAAAATGCTTTGAAAACCAGAGTACTTAACATAATTGATGGCTATTATTAATAGCTCAGTGAAAGGACCCCATCATTTGGTTGGAAGATGATTATCCTAATTAACTAAAATGGACAGAATATTTTGCAGATTGAATACTCTGGACTCTGCCCAGGGACCTTTTGGCTCTTTCAAAAAGAGCCAGAGGAACTTGGGGTTAAAAAAAGAAAAAAAATTAGGGGAAAATGCACACCTTCTTTGAAAGATTAAGGGGGGAAAATCGTACATAGTTATGCATCAGCAAACACGGGTCAGGGCACAGAGAGATTACACATTCTCTTCTGTTGTCATAAGTTACAATCATTGTTCTGGGAAGTTTCTCATGGGTTTGGCTTTTCCTTATAAACAAAACCACATATCATTCTCAGAGCTGTCCAATAGCTGGAACACAAAGTATTACATTATCTTTCCCAAGCCAGACTGTGATGCCCAGGGATCTCTAAGGACCAAGAGAAATCTGAGTCTGTTTCACATCTTTGCTTAAAATCTGGAACCTACAGTCACCACAAGGCATGGTTCTTAAACATTGCTCCCACCTTAATGTGGAAAGATGATCTTCTAGTGAGACTTACTCACCCTAAACTCTGACAAGTTGCAGATAGATCTCCCGGGATTTCTATCTACAGATCTAACCCTACTTACTCTATTCTTACTAAATGCCCTGAAAGCTGATAAGCTAGATGGGGCAGGAATTAAACAGGAAAAAGTGAGGTGTGTTGGGATGAAGGTAGGAAGCAAGAAGGGAGCATGACACAAGATGTAAACCCTTAGTTTGAGTTTGAGACATATTTAATGGATTTATTAATAAAGGATTATAAAATTTAATGCATAGTTTATTCATTAGGCCAAAAAAGAAAAAAAATAACAGTTTTATTGACAAGATCCATGGCTTTCTTTAAGTTTTTTTATATTTCTCTCTTTGTAATGCAATTTCCTGTTCTCTATCATGAACCTCATCTTTAACTTTGAATTCCTTAAGGCTAATTCAAAAGGTCCTTCATCTTCTTCCAGTTATTCGCCATTGTAACTAACCAGAAGTAATATCAAAGGAATTATTAATTGTCTTGAGAACCTTAGGCCATTAAATATTATGGTCTCCCCCCACACCCCATTTTTTTATCTCCTGGGTACCATCTTACATTGTTTTGCCAGACTAAGCTTCCTAATTCTTTGATTATGTCACTTCTCCAAACATTTTTTGCCTTTAAAATTCCTTTTAATTTTACTGTCATTTCTAAATTCTCCCCTTCCTGCACTCATTGAGAAAGCAAGGCAAACAAAACCCATGACAAATATGTATGAACATGCAAAACAAATTTCGACATTAGCCACCACCCCACCCCAAGAGAAAAAAAGCGAGAGAAAAATAAATATGCTTCAATCAGTATTCTAATTGTTCTCTATCAGGCAATGGATATCATGTTTCATCATGAATCCTTTGAAATTATGACTGGTCATTGCATTGATTAAAGTCGCTAAGCTTTCAAAATGGACTTTATAGCATTGTTGTTATGTATAAATAGTTCTCCTAATCTGCTCACTTCACTTTGCATTAGTTCATACAAGTCTTCTCAGGTTTTCTTGAAACCATTCCATTCATTATTTCTTACAGCACAACAGTATCCCATTAATTCAGATATCATAACTTGTTCAGCCATTTCCCAAATGATAGTCATCCCCTCAGTTTCTAATTCTTTGCCACACAAAAAGAAACTGCATAAAACTGTACATATATGTCCTTTCCTCTTTCCTTGATTTCTTTAAGGTATAGGCCTAGTAGTGGTATTGCTGGATCAAAGGGTATATATAATTTAATTGTTCAACCCCCCCCATCCCACCCCAATCCTTTATTGACTTTTTATTTGGTGATATAGTAAAATTCAAACTCTTTTTACCATATAAAGGTCCTCCACAAGATTTCAAGTATTTTCCACTTTGAATATAATGTACCTCTATAGTGTACCTCTCCAGAATTCTCTGTTGTAATGCAGTGCAGAGCAATTCAATCCATTACAATTCAATTTTAACTAACTCCACCAGACATGCCTCAGTCTTTCTACTTCAGTTTTCTTCCTCGTGTCTGCCACCTGAAATGTCTTATATTCAAATTCTATTTGTCTTTCAGGGTCAAGCTAAATTCCTATCTTCTTTTTAAAGCTTTTCCTAGTTGTACTAGCCTAAATTTCCCCTTCTTTCTAAACTAGTATCACTGGGTTTGTACAATTGATTTTTCATGACGATCCCCTTTTTTGATTTTTGTCTTGAAGTGTTATGCAAATATTTTAAATTCAGTGATTATTGGGAGACTCTCAGGATTCTCTACCTTATCTTTACCGCCTGCTTGACTTGCCTAAAGAACCTCCATCTTAAAGTCCCCTTGTCCTGATTGTGGACTTCTTCTCTGAGATCACTATTTTAGGAAGGACTCCAGCCATGCTTCAAATTACTCACCTCTCTCTCTATCTCTGTCTCTATCTTTCTCTCTCTGTGTGTCTCTGTTTCTCTCTCTGTCTCTGTCTCTCTCTCTGTGTCTCTGTGTCTCTGTCTCTCTCTGTCTCTGTCTCTCTCTCTCTCTCTCTGTCTCTCTCTTTCTTCAGAAACTATTCCCTCTCTCCTTTTCTTTCTACTCCTTTCTTCTTCCTCCCATTTTCCCAAAACATTTTCTATGTTGTCTTCCTCCATTAGAATATAAGCTACTTGAGGGCAGGTACTGTCTTGTTTGGCTTTTTTTTTTGTAACTTCCATCCTGAAAGTGCCCAGCACATAGTAAATATCTAATAAATCCTCTGTCTGTCTCTGAATCTCTTAAAATCCTATTCCATGAGTCATGGTAGTTTGGAGATGACTCTAGGTTCTAAAAAATAAGACACCTGAGTAATCATTCTGGTAAGTTCTACAATGCAGAGAAGGATTCAAGTATAGTTTCAACAACTATGTCTAATTTCTGATGATCAACCCAGTTCACTGTAGTTGCTATAATTATCTACATTTAGCAAGATAAGAAGGTCTCATCACCAATAAATGGATATTTGTTAATGTGTTTTTGACCATGACAATCCAAAAAACAAAGAAAATTATAAAAGAGATCTCAGTCCTGTGCAGGGATCCTTTTCACTTTTCACTTTTGCTATTATTAAGAATCAAAATTTGCAGATTACCCATCAGCATTATATCAGTTGGTCTAAATATCAGTTGGTCTTTGTCCAGGGAGGAATGAGTGAACATACTACACGAAAGAATTAGGTCATTTCAGTTTTGACATTCTCATGATAAAGTAGTGGAGTGAAAACATTTGGTCCACCAGAAGAGGCCATAGCTGAACATAAGGATGCCTTGCATACTATCCTTGGAGAGACAAATAAAGAAGTTATAATATGGCAAAAGGTCACCAGTTCACAAAGCACTTTGTCATTTTATGTTGCAGTGTTTATGAAGTGTATTTAAAAATGTCATCATTTTTAAATGTAAAGATGACTGCCCTTTATGTGCCAACATCTATTGTTGAGCAATTCTCACATTCAAGAAGCCCCTCCAAATTAAATCAGCATGTAACTTAATATTTTGTTACTTCATTGCAAAGGGAAACATTACAGAAGGATAAAGAAGAGTATGTTGGAAAATAAGGTTTTAGAAAAAAATTAACAAAGCCAAAGATAGAAAACTAGTACCATAAATTATGAATATTTTTTCAAAGAAATATGGAAAACATTGAACATGGAATTTATCAAATATCATTTTAGAAAATGAAATTGATTTACAGATGGGAAATGATTGACTACTGAAGGGGCTTTTATATATCAGCTAAACTTATTCAATCAAGCCATTAATGCTGGTTTATTTAAACAAGTTCTTGATGCCAATAAGAGAAGTGTATAAAAGAGCAAATATCAACAGAGAAGTTTGCCAGTCTTAATGAGATTTAAATGATATAAAACAATTGTTAACAATAAGAAGATCAAAAACATCTAGAAAACACTGAGACATCTCAGGTTATAAACGCTTTAATTTTTTATAAGGAAAAAAAGATTTGTCAGTAATAGGCAATCCTGGATTAGAGCACAAACTCATTTGTAAATTCTTATGAAGGATAGTTGAAGACTATGTACAATATCACCTTATAAAATTGAGTAGCATTAGAGGGAAAATAAGTTTATGGAAGATTTGGCTGGAAATCCAGTTATGATAGATCACTTCAAAGGCATTTAAAAATTAAATTAGAGGGAGGACAGAAAACATTTGAAAAGAGGAACAAATATTATGAGATTTCGATAACTAGTGATTTTCTCTATCAATTATTAGTAACAAAATGACAGTCATTTTAACTTGAAAATAATTATTCATAATATGCTGCATGAAGTAGAAAAGGCACTAAAGAAAACAAAGCTAGCAATATTAGATGGAATCAGAGAAATATACATGCACATAATCCTTGCTAGCAGTTACAGTATTGAGGGCATTAAAAGTATCTTTTCTCAAGACATTTCAAGAGGAAAGGATAATACACACTCTTGGGAAAAATATAATTATTATTGCTGTTGAAAAAAAGACTATCAATCTATATGCTTATTTTATAACCTCATCTCTATGAACTCTTTTTTTTTGTTGAGGCAATTGGAGTTAAGTAACTTGTCCAGGGTTACACAAGCAGGAAGTGGTAAGTGTCTGAAGCCAGATTTGAAGTCAGGTCTTCCTGATTTCAGGGATGGTGCTCTATCCATTGTGCCAGTAGCTGCCCATCTCTAGGAACTCTTTATGAAAATTATCTTTACATGACATCATTGATAAATTGTGAAAACAAAACCAGCAGGCTTCTACATATTCCATAGAAATGATATTTTACATTTCTATGATCCTACAATTGATAGATGGACAAAATACAAAAATCCATTGTGTTTACTGTTGATTTTTCAAAATGTTGATGTGGTGTAATGAATGTCTCTTCAAAGATTCTCTTTCAAGAAGGTTTATCCCATTTATATGCTAAAATCAAAATTTCTTGAAGGATGTAACTGTGGTGATTATTTTATGTTCTTCCAATCATTAGTATCTAGTGAAACACATAACAGGGAAATATATGCTTGATAAAGCTATTTTTCATTGTTATGGAGAATGCTTTTTGAAAAGTAGTAAAATTTGGTGTTTGGAAAAGTAGGCTGGTTCCAGATTGTGAAGGATTTTAAATGCAAACTAAGGAATTTTATTCTAATTTATTCTAGCAACAATAAGGAGCCATAGAAACTTTTTGAATAGGGGAATGATAGATCAGATTTGTGCTTTAGAAATCTCAATTAGAGAGCTGTGTGGATGGAGTGGAGAGGGGAGAGATGACTCAGGAGGTCAATTTGTAATAATCCAGGAAAGAGGTGATGAATACTTCAACTAGGGAGATGGTCATATGAATTTAGAGAAGGAAACTGATTTGAGAGATATTGCGAAAGAATCCACAAAACTTTCTAACTGATTAGAAGGGGGAATGAGAGAGAGAGAAGAACTGAGGATGACTCAAGTGGTAAATCTTGATGATTGAACTATTAGTTGTGCTCTTCTAATTAGGGTAAAGAATTGAGTAAAAGAGCAGTCTGGATTGAATTTAGGAAATTACTTTTATTATTAAATAATCCCCAATATTCTCTCTGAAACAATATCTCCTCTTTTTAATGACTATATTTCTGGCTATTCTATATAGCTATAAAACATGAATGCTACAATATCTGAAAAATTCAAGTTGAGAGTCACCAAAAGGATAATAGAGAGATCCATGATGGGCATAAGTAGACTACCACATATGACTGTCAAAGAACTGCCCACGGCATATGAGCAGAGCAGATTAATGTCCTCAAAAGATGATAAATCCAATCAAGAAGCAAGAATGAAGGATAATTAACAGGGAACACATATGGTCCATTGATACCTATGCAATTTCAAGAGATCCAAAGATATAATGTTAGGTGTATTCCTATGGATTTAAGAAAGAACATAGAAAAGAACTGAATAGGATTAGATTAAGATCCCCACCAATGAAATGATTATCCACATTGAGAAAGTGAAGAATAACTGATATATTAAAGTATTCAGTTTTCATGGTATTTGTCTCTTCTTTGTGATGTCATCAGAGATTATAACTTAACAGGTTTTGTTGTTGTTGTTTTGTTTTTCTCCCCATAATACCTTGTATTATGTCTTTCAGGTAATAAGAGCTCAGTAAATATTTCTTGATTTAATTTGATATTAATACTTAAAACAGATTATAGTATTGAAACAATAGATTTTGTATACTTTCCTAAGTAGAGATTCATTTTTATTTAGCTAGACAAACTTTGGTCCCCAACTGAGCCACTGATGCAAAAAAAGGGCATATCCCTTGAAAAAGCTTAATGCCAATGACACATCTGGCAGTGATGGAAAGGAATGCAGGCTCTAGAAATGACCATCAGCTCTGGAGCCCTGAGACACGCCTTTGGCTGCTCAATCCAATCTTAAATTGCAGTAATTCCTGGAAAGCTCCCACTTGATCCCTTTTCGTTTCAGGATGACATTCTTTATTGCTGACCACACTGTCTTTAGATTTGTGATGTGTAAGGAATGAGTAAAAGAATGTAGTACTAAGATGTCACTCCTCAGAAACCAGAATTAATCTTACTGCTGAACCTTGGACAAACAAATATAAAGAAAACATTTAATAAAAGCCTATTTCTGTGTAAAACATCCATGCTAGGGATTGAGGGAGTTCCAAAGATAAATAAAATACAGTTCTCTAGCTGTATGACCTTGGGCAAGTCACTTAACCCCAATTGTTTCAGCAAAAAGCAAAAAATAAAATAAAATAAAATAAAATACAGTTCTTACCCTCAAGGAGCTTCCAGTGTAAGAGGCGAAAGGAAACATATAAATAAATAACTAATATGAAAGAGCAAATAAGTGTACAAGAGTATATGTTGGGAGGAGAAAAAAAATTTTAACTGAAGGCTTCAAAGAGAGTTTTGTAAAGTAGGCCTTCAAATATGGATCTTGAAGTAAGTGTGGGATTTCCACAGATAAAGATAAAGGAAGAGGGAAATCAAAATGACTGGGAAGAATAGGAGAAAAGGTACAGCAGTGGAAAAGTGAGGGATCTCTCTGAGAAATAGTGAATAGTACAGTTTGATTGGATGCTATATATGATAGGAGGATTATCAATCAGAGTTTCCCCTAGTGCTCCCCGTGTTGAAAAGGTTAAAAGACTTAATTTGCTCAGTGAACTAAAGTGAACTGATCACTTAATGATTTCCAAAATCCACTGGAAGCTCCTTCTTCCCTGATACTTGGTTAGGGACCACCGATACATATCCTAGAATTAGGGTTTCTGTGCTTAGCTAATAGTATTTTTATAAAGATTCATTTTTGTAAGATTTTGAGTTCCAAATTTTTCTTCCTCCCTCCTGTTCTTCTCCTTTCCCCAAGACAACAATTTGATATAAGCTGTATATGTCTAATCATGTTAAGCATATCTCCATATTAGTCATGTGAAAGAAGAATCCAAACAAAATGGAAAAACAAGAAAGAGTAAACAAAAAAAATTGAAAAAGTGAAAATAGTATGCTACAATCTTCATTCAGATCCCATGGTTCTTTCTGTGGATATAGTCAGCATATTCTATCATGAATCTTTTGGAATTGTATTGGTTCACCACATTGTTGAAAAGAGCTAAGTTTATCATAATTGATCATTACACAATGTTACTTTTATTGTGTATAATATTCTCTTGGTTCTGCTCACTTCAGTCAGCATCAGTTCACTTTCATTCCAATTTTGATTTAAAATTACTAGTAGATTGGTTTGAGTTAGTCCTTTCCTACAATACTAGAGTATATTAAAGACAGAAATGTGAAATAAAGTTAGAGTAAAATCATGTAATACTTTGAAAGCGAGATATAATTTGGACTCATTTAATAAGCAATTAACAGCTAATGTCTTTGAACAGGTAAAGATGTACAGGTGGCAGGTTATAATCCTGAGTTTATCACTTGGGAGAGGAGTTAGACTACATAAATATAGACTGCTGGGTGGGACAGTAATGAGAATGTTGGAATGTTGGAATCAGAAAGACCAATTTAAATCCTGCCACAAACACCTAGCTATAGGACTCCAATCCAATCACTTGGCTACTCTTAACCTCACTTTCTTGACCTACAAAATGGGGATATTAATAGTATCTACCATAAAAGGTTGTTGTAATGATCAAATGAGATAATGTATATAGTTATTTGGAATTCATCTTCAAAGAGATAATATTTGAAACCAAGGAAGTAGATGAGATCATCAAGGAAGAAGGCATATAGAAAGAAGAGATGAGGCTCAAGGTAAGAGCCTTTAATATAAGAGATGCCTACATTTAGGATGCAAAGAGTAAAATGAGAGAACAAGGCTGGTAAAGGAGATAGAAAAGGAGAATTTAGAGTTAGAAGGATAGTCAAAGAAATACAATATGACCAGCAGTACACGGGAATAATGAATATAAAGAAGGATGTTCTAAAGGATTGAGGAGCTTTGTAGAAATAATGCAAGTAGTAGTTCTTAGAAAAAGAGATTGAATACATGGGAAAATCAAATATAGTCAATAAGAATTTAAGAGCCAAGCACTATGTAGTAGGGACTGATACTAAGCAGTGGAGATACAAAGAAAGGCAAAAGCCTTCCTTCCCTTAAGGAGTTTACATTCTTATAGGAGATACAATACACAAGCAAGATATATGAAAGATAAATACGAAATCATCACAGAAAGGAAGCAATTGCATTACGGGGGACCAGCAAAAACTCTTTTCAGAAGGCAAAATTTTTAGCTGAGAATTTAAGGAAGCCAGGGAAGTCCAGAGGCAAATGAGGAGCATTCCAAGTAGAAGGAACAACCAGTGAAAATGCTGTCTGGATTTTTGTGTGTGAGTAACAAACAGCAAGGAGATGTGTCAATAGCTTGAAGAATATGTAAAATTCCTAACTTCAAAGTTCCATTTAGAATATGTGTTAGGGAGGGAGTATTCACAAGCAAAGCATACTTCCTGATTTGGGGAGAAAAAGAATTAAAAGAAAACTAAAGTGGAAACTAAGGGGTTTCACTTGGGAAATGGCTAAACAAATTGTGTTTTTCTGTGAATGAGTAGAATAGAATTTTATTAGACTGTAAAAAATGATGAAATGATTTTAGAAAATATTGGGAAGAACTGATACAGAATTAAATGAACAGAACCAGGACAATAATTTATACAATGACAGCATCATTGTAAAGAAAGACTTAGGAAGTCTGAACAAAGCAATGGTCAACAAAGTTTCTAGGGGACCTATGAATAAACGTGTTGCTCATTTCCTTCCAAAGCGTTGAGGGACTGGAGGGGCAGAAAGAGACATTTTGGACATGGACACTGGATTTTTGTTTGACTATGCTTATTTGTTACAAAGGCTTTCCCCTTTTCATTTGAATTTTGGTAAAGTGTAGAGAAGGGAGGATCTAGCAGGAGTAATGTCAAAAATAAAAGACTGTTGAAATATTTATTTTAATGTGCCAAAGAGAACAGAAATTCAAAAAGAGCAAATAGGAGAGTTTTGAAAATAACATCTAGGGGCAGCTAGGTGGCGCAGTGGATAGAGCACCAGCCCTGAAGTCAGGAGGACCTGAGTTCAAATTTGATCTCATACACTTAACATTCCCTAGCTGTGTGACCTTGGGCAAGTCACTTAACCTCAATTGCCTCAGCAAAAAGCCAAAAAAAAAAAAAAAAAAAAAAAGAATGAAGGACAAACAAAAACAATAACTTCCAAGTCTATGATCCTATAAACCTGGGCTTGCTATTTTAAAGGTTCTTGTTGACTTATTTTTTTATTCTTTATACCAAAGGTTCTTAACCAGGAATCCATGGATTTTTGATGGTTCTGTGGAAAGACTTTAGGGAACACATGAATTGGCTTCCTTTGTAATCTTTTGGATTTTATTTTATTCATTCCAAAACATTCTGAAAAGGGTTCCATAGGCTTCACTTGACTATCAAAGACCCATGATACAAAACATCTTTAATAGTATTTTATTTTTCCAAATACATGTAAAAATAGTTTTCAACATTCATTTTTGAATTTAGAACACAAAGTCTAAATTTTTCTAATTGTGTTCTAAATTTTTCTTGCTTTCTCCCTTACCTCCTCTCTCTTCAAGACAGCAAGCAATGTGTTATAGGTTAAAAATGTACAATCCTTTAAAAGATATTTCCATATTTGTCATGTTGTACAAGAGACCAAAAGGGAAAAAACCAAGAGAAAGAAAAATAAGGAAACAAACAAAAAAATGAAAATTGTATTGCTTCAATCCACATTCAATCTCCTTAGTTCTTCTCTAGATGCAATTGTTGTCACCACATTATTGAGAAGAGCTAAGTACATCACAATTGCTAGTCACATAATCTCGTTATTACTGTGTACAATATTCTCCTGTTCTGCTGACCATTCAGCATCAGTCCATGTAAGTCTTTCCAGGCTTTTTCTGAAATCATCCTGTTCATCATTTCATATAGAACAATAATATTCCATCATCTTCATATAACATAGCTTATTCAACTATTCCTCAATTGATGAGCATCAACTCAATTTCCAGTTCCTTGCCATTACAAAAAAAAAAAGGAATGTTACAAATATTTTTAGGTCTTTTTTCCTATTTTATCATCTTTTTGGGATACCAACCTGTAGTGAGATTGCTGAATCAAAGGACACATACAGTTTTATAGCCCTTTGGGCATAGTTCCAAATTGCTGTGCAGAATCGTTGGATCATTTCACTACTCCACCAAAAATGCATGTATTCCAGTTTTCTTACAACCTCCAATAGTTTTCAATATCTTTTCCTGTCAAGATACAAAAATATTAAGAACTCCTACTTTACTCTTTTTTGAAAGCAGCTTTTATTACTTTAAAACAAAAGCACAGCCTATAGCAGAAAAGATTCAGAGCAAAGTTAAACAACTCTGGCCAAAGATGAACTCTCTACTTGGCTCCTGGAAATACAGGAAATCTGACTCATTTCTCAAACAATTTACCTAGGTTTGCATACACTTTTTGTGGGTTAGCTGGAAACTTCTTGGAGGATTCATAGCATAGAACTTAACTATTAGAATTTACAAAATAAAGGACTGGGTCACATGTAAGGATATTCTCTTTTGGGGGACTTGGAGAGAAGGCAATATTTTGAATGCGTTCCTTCATCTCATCCCATTAGAAATTCATTTGCATGCTTCTGAGACAAGTCTTGAGGTTCTTAGCAGTAATATTCAAGAAAGCACTGTTCTATGCCCACTTAGCCTGGAAAAAGTAGTTCAGAATGACAAGAGTTCCTTTCAGTCCAAGGGATTACATTAGAGGGAAGTAACATTAAAGTTTAACCAAGTGACTGGAATTTACTTCACATATGTCTATGCTACACTTGGCAAACAACATTTTTCTGTTTACACAGCTGGCTGTGCTACCATTTGTATTCCTTAGATGTATTACTCTCAAGTTCCCTTAGAGGGAGCTCATTTATGAGATATCTAAATGTTGTAGTGTAGAAAGGATGGGCAGGAGCTGAGATATTCGTAGGATACTACCAGTAGTTCACAATGATATAATGCTTTAAGGTTTATTATGCAAGTACCTTGGAACAACTCTTGGAAGGGAGGGAATAAATGTACCATTGTCAACACTTGAAAAATGAGAGAACTGAAGTACAGAAGTATCACATGACTTGTCCATAGTCATATAGCTAGGAAATATCAGACCCAGAATTCAAATACAGATCTCCTAATTCTGAGTCCCATAGTCTATTCATTATAGTGAGCAAGAAGGAACCTTAGAGAGTATTTAATCCAATCACCATTTCTCTCCAATCCCCTTTCCTCCTTTCCTTTTTCTTTTTTTCCCTTTTCCTCCCCTCTCTAAAGCACATAAGTGAAATAAAGTGAGATAAGGTGACATAGATAGGTTGAACCAAATTAGAGAAGAAAGCTGGAATAAAAAATTTCTACTTTATTTGCTGTTCTATGGAGAGTGATATGATCAGAATTGCTAACAGGAAGATTATCCAGATAGCAATGTGGAGGATGAATTGCAAAAGAGAGAGAAATTGAAGGTAGGAGAATACTAAGGAGAAGCTTAGAAGAGTACTAAAATAGTCCAGTCAAGAAGTGAGAGTCTGAGGGTTTGAACTCAGGTGGTAGCAGTGGTAGGATCAAGTAGGCCTAGTGACTGATTGAATGGGGAGGATGAAGGAAGGGAAAGAATCTAATATGGCTGAGGTATGAGCCTGAGTGACTGGGAGGATTGTGGTGTCATCAACAGAAATAGGAAGGACATATTTAGGGGTAAGAAAAATAAACAAAGTTTTGGATAGATTGAATTTGAGCTGTATTAGATGTACAGATGGAGATAACCAATAGCAGTTAGAAATAGAGGAATAGAGCTCTGGGTTAGAGACTGGGCTAGAGTGACAAATTTGGGAGTTGTCCAGGAGCAGATTTCAGGAGAAACCCTCTTCCTCCCTCCCATATGTAGGGATAAGAGAAAATTGATAAGATAGCAAAAACCTAGAGGGAGACATCAGAAAAGCAGGAGGTAAACAGAAGACGATCATAGAAGTCAGGATATCAAGGAGAATATGGCAATTAGTCTCAAAAGGATAGACAGATGGCTGAGATTTTGGTCATAAAGAAGTCACTGGTGAACCTTAGCAGAGCATTAAGTGTATGTTGCAAGGATATGAGGAGTGAATGAGTTGGTGGTAGGTAAAGAAGTGGAGGTGATGATATGAATGACTCTAGACTTTTGGCATTGGAAGGCAGGAGAGAGATAGATTTACCTTATTTAGCATAGGGGAATTAGTCATCCCTGAGCTTTCATCATATCTGCCAGCATGACTATCTGGGTAGGGAAAGGGATCATACAGGATTAGACAATCTCCACAAAGTTATCTGTGTAATTCTAGTGATGTCAGGTTATTGGAGAGATTTGGGGGTGGTGTTGGGAAGAAGGAAAGAATGAAGAGTACCACTACTCCCACTCTCACTGTGATGTAAAGCTCTTTAGGAAACTTGGATTTCTGAACATAGTATGTGGGTATAAGCTTAAGAGCGGAATAATTGTATTCTCAATAAGAGTGACAGTAATAATATTAGGGCTTCCCCCTCTCCCTTCTCTGGAAAGCGGTATTTGATGCACTTGTGGGTGGGTGAGATAAGGCCCCCCAGGGCCCTTGGGTGGAATTGAAGTAACACCCATGGAAGAAGCATTTGAGTCATACTTACTTTACCCCTATCTCATTGTTCTGGCTGTGTCCCTTCTACATCTGTTCTGGAGTTTTATTTTATTTAGGTGTTTTGTTTTTGTTTTAGGAGGAGTGGAGAGAATTCTTTACAATTAAAATGGAATTACTGCTGTACTTTCACAGATAATTCTCTGCCTCTGTTCCTTGCAAATATTACATTTACAAATTTTGGAATTCTGTTTAAACTGAAACAGATAATTCTTTCCATCATACTGTTTTGGGGAAAGTAACCAAAAATTTTCATTAATAACTGAAATACCTTTCTCACTTGATGCCAACATTAAGAGGTTTCATAACTTGTTTTTTTCCTGTAATTTGCTTCTCCTACCCTTGTAATCATTGGGCTAATAATATTGCCTTGTCAGCTGTTTCCCTGGTATTCCTAATTTAATGGTTTAGATCTTCTAGAAAGTATCTTTTATTTAATTAGTGACTCTCTTCCCATCTTTTCATTTCCTATTTCTCTTTCATGCCCTTTTGAAAGTGAGAGATACACCAGGCTGTCCCTCTTTATCTTACCACTCATTTAACTGAATTAAAAATGATCTCTATTTCTATATGAACCAAAAACTACAAGTTAAGTGTCTGCGGGCCAAACATGGATATTTCTTAATTTTTGGCCAAGTTTTTTTTGACCAATCTATTATCATACTTATATTAGTTTCTTTCCCACTATTATCTCTTACCACATGTGTCCTCCTCATAATAGTCACTGTCCTTTACTCTTAGAAGATAATTATGAATATTTATGTTTAAGTCTTCAGTACTTCTCTTGTAGATAGTACTAGTTACCTGCTCTCCATATACCAGCTCTTGAGAAATTGGCCATGAAGCTTTAGTTGACTATGCTATAATTCTTTCATGCATTCAGGGCACTTCAAATATCTGTTCCATGAGTTCTATACTATTTGTGTGACATGAATCCCTTTGGCAGTCTGGTGAAGTCCAAAGATTGCTTTTTAAATAATGATTTTTTTAAACATTTAATTTATTTTTGCCACATTTTAAGCTTTGAACTCATCTCTTCCCCATCCCCCACTAAAGAAGATTGTCCTTTGATGCAGATACATACACATTCACACACATACACATATGGATGCATATAGATGTTCTTTCTCTTGAGTTGGACAGCACTTTCCTTCATAGGTCAGATGTTTTGTAGTTAATTTGAATATTTATAATACTCAGAATAGCTTAGTCATTCACAGTTTAAAATAATGTTTTAAAATGCATAAAACAGAAATGATAACAAAGGGAACTAATTATATTGACAAAATGTAATTTTGCCCCCATCCCTGTTTATAAACAAACATCCTGAAATCTAGTCACAGATTCCTTTGAAGTCTATGGACATCAAATCAAGATCTGCTGCCCTACACAATTTAAGCCTTCTACCATCTTCTACCTAGATTTGATAGTTCCCAGCTTCCACACAAAGGGTCTCTTCAGTTGTGTTTGGGAATACTTCGTTTTTGGTCCTCTCAAATAGATTTCCATTTTTTACTCTGGGTTGGCTTATGGCAAATACTTAGTTGTTTTCTTCCTCCTCCCAGCACTTGGGCAATCTCTTCTTTATATCAACAGACTTTTGGAGTTTAGAGAAGAAATTCTACTTTCTTACTGTTTGTCTTTTCATCTCCTTTCTTCGCCTTGGTTAGGTTACGAAAAAGACTTTAGGATCCTTCTAAAGATCTGCAAAGGGGAAGGAGCAGAACTAGTGATTCCTAATAACTATTCCTAGTGCAGGATTTCTAGTCCTGTCATTCAGAAGGAGGGTGGCAATTCCTACTATACAAGTTACTTGTAAAGAATCACTTCAAGTGGCAACAGAGTTTGCCTCTCTGTGAGATTTGCTGAGGTTAGCCATACCATGCCAGTCAATTACATCAGCAAGCATTTATAAAATACATATTGTGTCCCAGGCACTATCCTAACTTCTAGGTAAACAAAGAAAAGCCCTCAAAGAGCTTATATCCTAATGGGAAGACAACATATAAAGAAATAGGCAACTACAAAACATCTCTATAGAAGTCTATCTATCAAGGAACAGAGAGAGAGACAGAGAGAGACAGAGATAGAGACAGAGAGAGAAAGAGACAGAGAGACAGAGAGAGACAGAGAGACAGAGACAGAAAGAGAGAGAGAGTGAAAGAGAAAGAGATGGAAGTGGGAAGGATGAAGGGAGAGACAGAGACAAAGACAGAGAAATAATCAGAAAGAGGGAGGTGGAACAGAGAAAGAACTCATTTAGAAGGTGGTATTTGACTGGAGTCTTGAAGGAACTCAGCACTTCTAAGAGGGGGCAGATGTGAAAAGGAAAAGTTTTCTAGGCATGAGAGACAGGCCCTTAAAAGCTACAGGTGGGAGAATTAATATCATGTATGTGGTGTGGTATAGCAAGTAGACCAATGTAGTCAGATTGTAGGATGCTTGGAAGAGAGTAATATAAGAAGACTATAATAATTTCATTCAAAAAGTGGAAAGTGCCTGCAATAAGGTGGTAGCTGTGCTAGGGAAAAGGGGACATACAAGAACGATGCTGTAAAGCCGTCAGTCAGCAGCTGACACTAGTTCAACAAAGATTTCCAGCATTTACATGGCTGTGTTGATATATGTTGTAATTTGGAACCATGTTATCTTTTGGTAAGATTCATTTTCCAGCTGCATAGGACCCTAACTCTAGCCTCAAATCAGTTTCATCCTCTCTTCAAAGGAATAATTCATATGTGCTCCCTACCTTATTCTCAGATGGCTGCAATAAGAACCACTCCAAAACATATCAGTAAATGATTAATTCATATCTTGCCTTTGAATCCATACCTAGTTTCCTTATTTTCTCCCACTTGAACTTATTTCTCTTTTTATTAATTCCTGCCCAATTCAGGGAATGATTTCTATTTACCATATAATAAAGATACTTCAAAAAATTGAATAGCTGTGACATTTGATATACTTCATTCTCTGAGAAGGAATAAAAAAAATCAAAATAGAATACGTACATATGTATTTCCATATGTTTCTGCAGCTGTATAAATGCCTTCCCAAAAATTGAGCAGCAGGAAGAAAGATTGCATTTGGGAAATTGATCATTATTTTCAATATCCACCCTCCACACCCAAGCTTTTCCTTAAACAAAATCTGACTTTTTTTTAAACCCCAATGTTCTTTTATTAATACTAAATAATTATAAAACTAGAAAATATCACACTCTCCATGGAATAAAAATAGCATGTTTCCTAAAGGGCAATGAAAAGATACATGTAGGGAATAAGAAGGAAGCAGCATATACTATAAACTATGAATTATATACACAATGGTACATGAAACGTATCTTCAAAGGGAGGTATTACTGGGAAAAAGAGGTGGACTCCTTATCTAATAAGGACAAGGATGGTAGAGGGAAAGTCCCATTACTTCATTGAATCTATATGATGCAAAGGAATCCAACAGAAAGTCCCTTAAATGCTGCCTGAACCTTCTATGGAAGCTACCTGGGAGGAGATGGACAAGAATACACACTCTTGAAGAAAGCACTCACATTAATGCAATAAATACATCCATTGTAACATTGGAGTTCACACAAACAGAATAAATGTATCACATTGATTCATTGATATAGATAATTCTAATATCACTGCATAATTTGATATCATTAGGTTATCTGTTAAGATGATCAATTGAAGGAAAATTCAAATGGAGAGAGCTTAGCTATTTGGCTCAGAACCACCCATAAAAGTAAACAAACAAGTCAGCTAGGACATCCTCATTTCCTACTTCTCAATATAGTGGGAAATTCTCTTAGTTTTCCTGATTGTTGTAGGATAATGAAGAAGGCTCAGGGAAGCCACTGGTCTGTTCCTGTCTTGATTGGATATTGGTACCTTCCTAGTTACATCAACATCAACTTCTCATCTCACCTCCCCCTCCCTCCAACTTTTCAAACATACAAACACACATACACATACAGCGCATGCACATGTGTCCACATGTGTTTGATGTAATAAGTTAGCAATCCTTAGCCTTTCTGGAAGCATGTTTGTTATGAGCTAATGGGAGGCAGGTGGTTTGCAAGCCAAAAGGCTTGCAAACCCTATAGTAGGCTCTCACCCCTATTGTACCATACCTAAAGCTTGAATTGTGAAAGTAGTCCAGGTAGCTATCACTGAATGCTTGTTTAAAATAGTCCTTCAAGGGTGATTATTGCCTCCCATCTTTGATTCAGAAACATTTCTCTTGGAACTATTTTTTTATTATTATTTATGTTGATATGGTCCAGGGCTTCTCTTTGGAAATCTCACAGCTGCTTTCCAGCCAGCTGGTCTGACAAAGAGTAACTGGATGATTCCTTTTCTGGATCAGCTTACATTTTTCTATCCCCAAAGGCCTTTCCTTTCCTTTTCAACACTCCTTTTCTCTTTATTCTTTCTATAATCTGAGATGTCTGAGGGATATGTACTTTACATCCTATGCTTAGGAATTATAGATTTGTTCTCTGGTAAACCCGGAAATGTGGGCCCGGTTATACCATCTTTCATTTCCCTCAGCCTCCAGCCCAAGCTGAAATCAATTCAAATCTAAAATGAAGGCCATTGAGTCCATCTTTATTTAGATTCCATTTCATTTCCCCAGAAGGCTAGTTCTCAATGATAATACAGCCAGGGAACCTAAGTCCATTAGGATGTCTCTGGTGGCCTTGGAAAGTAACTCAGAGCCTGCCATCTAAAACTGAATCTGATATTAGGGAAATATGTTTGTCCTCTTCCCTTGCTCAATTGCTGAGAGTTTCAGAATACAAGCCAAAAGGAAGTAAGAGGCTCATTTTGGGAAAGGCATATTGAACTTGAGGAGTCTGAATTAGTAATTTAGAAAATTACCTTTTTTAGGGCACTCAGAAGTACTCCAGAGAATCTAAATCAACAATTGCAATTCCATTCTTCCCAATTGTATCAGGAGCAATAGATAAGCAAGAAGAAAAAAGAAAGAGATCATCTCTCTTCTTCTTATCTGAATAAAATTTCTGTATCTTAAATACTTTACCAGACATATTTGCCTTTTCCACAGATAGACTGCTGATCTTAAATTCTATTGAGATTCTGTTTTAGAAAAATTCATATTCCGGGCAGCTAGGTGGCATAGTAGTTAGGGCACCAGCCCTGAAGTCAGGAGGACCTGAGTTCAAATCTGGTCTCAGACACTTCCTAGCTGTGTGACCCTGGGCAAGTCACTTAACCCCAATTGCCTCAGCAAAAAGCCAAAAAAAAAAAAAAAGAAAAAGAAAAGAAAAAAAGAAAAAGAAAAAAAGAAAAATTCATATTCCTCAATTACAAACTTCTGTTTAGCTAGTAAAAAAATGACCAACTTTGAGAATAGGATCAATTTGGTTCTTCCAGACTAAAAGAGAGACTATATAGTATAGTAGGAATAGTGCCAAGTTTGGAATTAAAGGACCTGAATTCAAATCCCAGTTCTCCCACTTATTGTTCATGCAATACAGGGCAAGTCACCTAATCTCTGTGAGCTTGTTTTCTGAACTATAAAATATGAGAATTGGAGTACATGGAAGAAATGAAACTAACATTAAATATGTACCTACTATGTGCTAGGTATTATACTAAGAGTATTACAAATATTATCTTATATGACACTCAAGATTCTATCTTATCTATTTTAGTTATCTATCAGATATTTTATTGATAACTATCTATTTTACAGTTAAGAAAATTGAGGCAGATAACATATAAGTGATTTGCTTCAGGATCACACAGCTAGTTGATGTCTTAAGCAGAATTTGAATTTAGTTCTACTGACACCCAGTGCTTTATCTACTGTGCCCTCTAGCTGTCACATAGGTGGTCTCTTCATGTTCTAATTCGGTGATCTATGAGCTTCCTTTAAGAGCTATAGGGTAAAATGAAGTACCCCCTTGAACCTTTTGTAGAGAGATGTAAAATTTCCTATTCTTCTATAGTGTCTTATTTTCTATGGGTTGATTACAATTTATCCTCTAACCAAGAAGGCTGAAAAATCTACAGGAATGTTCTTTTGCTAAGCTATGATGCGGCTCTCTCAGCATCCTCTTGGAAAACTGTGGGACATATTAAAAGGTGTTTCATTTCTCTAAAATATGGTAGTGCATTCTGGGAGGCTGCAACCTGATGTGAAAAAATGGGCTGGTGCACCAATTATGGGGAAGACAGAAACAAGGCACTCACCATGTGGATGTTCTTCTGACTGGGAATGGCAGAGTGGAGAGAAGGAGAGGATAAAAGTGAGTTAGTATTAGGGGGAAAGCCTAAAGATTGCTAGAACCTTTCCATGTGACTGCTGTACTTTCAGTTTTACCTATAACAAAGCTTATTTTGAAATATTTCCATATAATTTTCTGTTATGATTTTTTCTGTATTATTTCCATAAAATATATTCCTTGTTCACACAGCCTTGGGAGAGAAAAAAAATCAAACAAACCAATAACAGATCCTTCCTGAAGGATGAAAATTGTCCCTACAAGAAGATAGTCAGAAACTTTTCACTCTCCCTCAGAAAGCTTGTAAAGGTTTAGATTCATCAGAAAAGTTTTGTCACCAAAAGGGGCCACTGGGCAAATTCTTCTTTTTCCACAGACCCTGTTCTTTCAAGTAATTGCAATTATCTAAAATTCTTAACATTTAGTCCCTTGGAAAAGAGCTTAAGGGATACAGTGAAGAATTTGCAGTGAACATTGTATCATCTCTATTTTTACTGATACCATTCTTAATGAGAGCATCTACTTAGACTTAAAAGCAAAACATCAGCAAAAATTTAAAGGAGTCACCATTTGTTGCTTCTACACAACAATAATAAGACTTCAGATTCCCATAACAAAAATCTTAGGCAAAATAGAGACTGACTAAACAAAATAAAAAAACCAACTTGCTAAACAGCATCAACAACTTCATTACCAAACCCAGATAAAAATTCATGTATCATTTCTGGGGTGACTAGTTGTTGAGATGGTTGATCCATGTTGGGACTTTCCCAAAAGGCTTCTAGCCAATTCCTCAAATATTGGCATAATTCCCTCTGCTAAAAAATGGGGCAAATTTCTAAAACATATCTTAGTGTTTGAGTCAGAAAAAAGTCTTCTAATTTATGCCTTCATGAAAGAATGCTATGTATACAAGGTTTGGACTTGCTTCCTAAGTTTTCCAATTTGCAACTCTTCTGTTTAATATACAACTCTTGGGGTCATTGAATGTGGGGCAAATTATGCTAGGAAAAAATCCAGTGATACTGGGGACTTTGAATTTAATTTTTTGGAGAATGCTGGAATGAACTTCCCTTCAAAATGGAATTGGGACAAATGGGTGGGAAATGAACATGACATAAAGATGAGAAAAATCAATATAGTGTATTTTAATGGAATTGGGAGTTTATGTAAGGGAGATGGGGAGTGGAGTTAGAAAGAATAGGGCCCGTTACAACAAAGGTTACCTCAAGTAATATTTCCCTTCCCTCTTCCCCCCAGTCACTTTCTCTTCCACATGAACCTTCTTTCTATCTCTCAACATGCTCCATTTTAATATAATCATGGGTCAAAATACCAAATAAAGGGCTTCACTGTCATGCCTTAAAAAATTTTTGGTGTCTGCAAATGTCATAAGACTATGATTGTGAGGTGAGGGTTGTATTCTTTGAAACTGGAAAGTATGATGAGGAAGTTAAGTCATAAGTGTGGAGAGGTAGAAAATAAGTTGTCCTTGGTCAAGAGGCAATAGTATTACTGCTTTCAACTCCAAATTAAGAATGAATAATATTACTCCCAGGACCATCTCAGTCTAAATCCATTCCCCTCATCACCAAGGCAAATGGATTGTCTCTCCTCATTTGGGGGATGGAGGTATTGTTCAAACCCCCCAAAACACCTGTATTTCTTGGTTTGTTTATTTTTCCCTTCAAGTTTATCTTTGACTCCACTTTTAATCTCTTTATTACCTGAATAAAAAGAGAAGAGGAAGAAAAGAGTAGAATTACCAAGCTTTCTCAAGAATTTAATGATAACCAAAATCCAGAATTCTCCTTTATACTTTTTGACTTCTTGTTGCAACTTATTCTAAATAAGAGAGTGTTAAATAAGATAACTGGAGAATATGGAAGTACATTCCTAGGTGATAGTTTCACAAATGAAATTCCCCCAATTTGCTCCTCTAGATCTCATAAAAGTTATGTCATATGTCAACAATCAGTAACGCTTGAAATTAAAAAAAGACATCTATAGCCCAGAAAAAGCTATTGGTCCTCTCCAATGGATACCATCTGGATCTTCATCAAGTAAACTTCCAAAACAGATTTCTATGTTGGTAAAGATGTCTAAATGCATGTCTACATATATCTATATCTATATCTATATCTATGTCTACATGTCTTGATTTTGGGGATAAATGAAACCCCCCCAAAATGGAAGCAAATACCAGAGATCATAAAAATCCTTCTCTTTTGATTGAAGGGAATCACTTTCTATCAATGGGTGGTCACATTACAAGTTTTAACTGTGGTGCACAGAATCCAGGTTTTTAATTTGAGAATAACACCTGAGCTAGGCATATTAATAATGGTCTATTTAAAGTCAACAGGTGAACTGACTTTTTCAATTCCTATGGTGTCAAGCCTTCTTTATAATATAAAAGGTATTGTTTCTTTTAACTGAATAATTGTGTTATAAAAACCCAAAACAAACCCTAAATTTTTGTCTGTACTTGAACGTACCTCAGTCCCAGTTATTATTAGGCAATAATGACACAATCTAATTAAAATAAAAACAGTAGTGTGATTAATGACTTGTGTTTTGTGGGTACAAATCAGGACTATGAAACAAAGGTTTTCATTTTGTTGATTTTCAAGCAACAATTTTGGGGGGTGTTCTTGGTTGATTCCAGTAACTTGAGAAAGTTTTCATGTGCATATAATTATGGAGATGGCCAATGTGGGAATTTCTTTTGTTTGACTATGAATATTAATTACAAAAGTTGGATTTTTTCTTTCTGTCCTTTCCTTACTTCCTTCTTTCCTTCCTTTTTTTCCCTTCCTTTGTTTCCTTCTTTCTTTCCTTTCTTTTTCCTTCTTTCCTTCCTTTCTTTTTTCTTCCTTCTTCCTAATGGTAAGGGCAGAAGAGAAAAAAAATTTTTTTAATAGAAAGTAAAATAAATGTTTAAAAAGACAGTTTTAATATGATAGTAGAAGTGCATCTCTGATCTCCCTTAGGTTTTTATTTTGATGATTTATACATATACATATACATATACATATACATATACATATACATATACATATACATATACATATACATATACACACATGGAGTTCATTCCCCCTTACTCTTTTCCTCTCTGTGCCATTAGAAGCCCAAAATATGAATAATTCTCAGTTTCCATTAAGAAGACTTGGGATATTTGAGACAATTGAGGAGAAATTGAAGTGTTTTGTCAAATTCCTAGACTGAAAGGAGTATTTGTTTCTCTGGGAGACAAACAGTTGCTTGAAGGAGAGGTCAGCCTATCTGAACCTAGAGCTGGTGATGAAGACCCTTTTAAAGATAAACAAAGCACGATGTTCCCGATCACTGTACAAACTTCTATTAGGCCAGAGGTTATTGGGAATCAACAATAAAAGAGAAAAGTTCAGATTGGAGATCCTTTTTCTGGCATTGCATAAGAGCTGGGGCAAAGGGAAAACTACATCTTCTGCAGAGATAAGAAAACTATGGGATGTTTCTTTCAGCAGTGATGGAAAGGGATACATGACTGGGAAGGAACTTCTTGAATAGCTGGGGGAGGAGGAGTAGTGCTTGAGGATTTACTTGGCAAAATAGCCATAAGAATAACATGGCCAATATAACCTATATAGAAATTGAAAAGGAAATGCCTTCCAAAAAACTAAAACAAACAAAAACCTGAGATGATGTTTCCTATGAGTTCTCCTAAGGGCCTGAATCTGACTAAGTCTTTTACAGAACTTTAAGGAGAGTTGCTCATTAGGAGGTGTTTTCATTTTCTACAATCTCTGCTCCTAAATTCTATTATGTTTTCTTCAGTCTGACAATACACCTTTTCTTCCTTGAGTTTTAGGAACTGTGTGCTTGCAAGAGTGAGTTGCTGAGAGCATTGCAGTTTCCCAGAGCTTCCTGATGAGGTCTATGAGGCAGATTGAGAAATCCCCTAAAATGTACCTGGGCCCTTCCTGTTATCTGAGAGCTTCTGATACAAGGTTTATTTACTTCATAGTTTAGACCACTACTTCTTTATATTTGTATATATACTCATTTATACAAAATATAGTTTTACAAATAGTGTTTAGCAATCAGTAGTAGGCCATAGAAATTGTTAGAATTGAAAATATTTTGGACTTTAGCATCTTCATCAGTGCCATGCTCCCCTCCACCTTCCACACAATATTTTTCTAACACTAATTTCAGTAGTTTTTTTTCTAAATTCAGAAAGCAAATACCTTTAAGAGTTTCTTCCTACCATATTTCCCAAAATATTCCTATGCAAAATGGGAACCTAACAAAAAGGAAGAGAAAATAAAAGTAGTGTAATTCTAATTAGTCTTGGCAATTGAGGTTGTGACTTGCTCAGGATCACACAGATAGGAAGTGTTAAGTGTCTGAGTTCATACTTGAACTCAGGTCCTCCTGACTTCAGAGCTGGTACTTTATCCACTGTATTACCTAGCTGTCTAATTCTAATTAGTCTTTATTTTTACTGTCCCTTCTCTATCCTCATCTCTCCATTTCTTTTTGAAAGGTCATATGATGTAGTGAATAGGAAACTGACTTCCAAACAAGAAACCCAAGATTGAGCTCCACTTCTGATACTACATAAAATGAGGCAAGTCACTTAAATTCTCAGTCTTCTAAACAAATTTCTGAGGCTATAAATTGCAGAGAAGTTGCTGACATTTATTGGTAGAGGTCGTTTCCCCATGTGGAAATTCTTTAAACCCTAAGCCCTATCCTATTTATTTTAAACTTTGAGGACATGGGCCAATGCTTATATTAGACATAATATATTATATGTAGATTACTACATATATGTTTTAATTATGAATGTGGTTATATATTTGTTAATATACTTGACAAATAATTTTAACAAGTTAATGTGTATATTGGCTAGATCTGATACTCTGCCTAGTTTTTCACATAAACAAAAACAAACAGAAAATTTCCATCATCCTCCTTTCTCTAAATCTGGAAGTGTATAAGGCTTAGTTTAGTAGTCTGATCAAAAGTGATCATCCTGAAATTAGAAGTGGAAATTCATCAGTTTGCTCCTGTTTTTATATATACTGGACGTTACATAGCCTTTTAAATAGCTGATACTAGACATTAACATGATATTAAACATCATCAGTAACATATTTATCACAGAGAAAGTTCATAGAGTTAAATAAAAATACTCTTGATTACGCTATTAACTTATCTGAATAAGGGATGTCAATGAACAAGACCCTTCTTAAACTTCACAAATTTCTCCTTAGGGCATTAACAATAGGTTCTAGTAGTTGTCCACTAAGTTTATACATATTTCATAGGCAGTCTGTGATATCTACATTAATAATTCACCATCATCATGTACTTTTTATCTTATCCTGTCCACTAGATGGTACCTTGGTGCCTTCCTCCGTGTCTACCATTCTGCATATGGAATATATTTAATAAAAGTTTAATTAATGTTCCACAGTATGCCTTTTCCCTGAGATGCTTCAAATAGTCACTAGTGTTTTCTTTCTCTATTCTATCTCAACACTTCTTACTTGGACCAAAATAACTTAGAATAACAATGATGTCAGATATAATTTTCTTTCATAAGTAAGCAATTTTAAGTGAAATAATTTTAAATGGCATGTAGAAATGACCACAACTTCTGTCTTAGAACACATATTTGAAAGTTATGATATGTCTGAAATGGGATTTGAATTCCTGTTTCCAGACTGCTAATATAGCAGTCTATCATGATATTTCTGTATTATAGAAATAGGGACACTATTGTAATCAAGATACAACTGTTTCATCTATATTTTTGTGATAGTAGATTTTTTGTGAGTTCCCTTCTTTTAAAAAAAAGGGGGGGGAGGGTCTCATATGACTAGACAATAAACAAGAGTGACTCACAAAAGCTCAGATCTGTGTCCCTTCAGACCATACTGTGTGTGACCAACTGACTCTGGATTTTTATTTACTTTGTGTTTAGTTGTTGACTGAATAACATTTAGAGAGATAAATAAAATATGGGATTAGAAATAAACCACCGTGGTATAAAGAAATGAGGAACAAAATGCTCTATCCAAAGAAAAACAAACAGGCCTAGCCAGGACTTAGACTTTATCTTCCAACTCTATTGCCTCACTTAGATTAAAGTAAACATATAGGGGATAAAAATGCAAAAAAAATTTTAAAGAGCTACACATCTCAAAAACACTAACCATTTCCTGGAAGGACTTCTAGTATTTCCCAGCCTTCTATTTCAGTTACCAGATGTTTTCCTCATTAAGACCTTCTTAAGGCAGAAATGGGCCCTACCTAATCATTGTTCCAGATTAGTAATAGTTTCTAATAGGCCTTAGAATGTCTTCTTTTAAGTTTCCTTTATTAACATTTAGAAAATTTCCCCCCACCAATTACTGTATTGGAAAACTATGAATTGTGCTGGTTTTTCTCCTGAAAAGCCCAAAGGAAAAAATTCTAGAGTGACTATATATATATATATAGTTATGCAAGTGATAGGAAAATGGCTGGGGATCTGTATGAGATAGTCACTCTTTTTTTTGGTAGTAAAACAATGAAAACTATTATAAGTGGACTTATGGGATATGTATGTTGTTGTTTTTAAATAGCATTATTGTGCATGTAAAGTTACTATAACCAGTTAAAAATGAATAGTTTCCATTAACTTGCTTGCAATAATATGGAAGAAAAGACTACCAAAGACTACCTTGCATATCAGCATTCCTCTCTATTTCTGTGATCAGATGGCAAACGTTGATGTATCTGTCTCAGTCACTTTTCCAAAAACCCCTGCAGTATTTAGGGGTATCCATCAGGATTAATAACAAGGCTATTTCAGGAAGCAACAAGCATAGTTAGGCTTTTCCTTTAATGACAAATTGCTAAGGGCAATATTATTTTCAGAACAAACTGTCCATGAAGACTGTAACAAAAGTTTCTTTTAGTTTAATTGTGAAGTTTAATTAGTACCTCTGATCTGTACTGAGCACCTTGTAGAACTATAAAAATGTTATCTTAGACAGGAAAAAACATGTTTTATCATACTTTTCCTTTAAAGATTAAAAACAATACATGATACTTAAACATATATTGTTTACATATCCCTAGATAAAGGGTAAAAAATGACTGATACACATCTCTGCTGAATCCTGGGTAGTGGTAGGGTTCAGGTCCTTCAGGAGACATATACAAGTGGATCAGATGAAGGTCTTCCTTCCCCACCTTGCTTTTTTGCATCAAAGGCCCTAGTTTATAAAAAATTAAAGCTCTTTTTCATGCTAAATTTGTTCAAAATGATCAAGTTGATCATTTTGAATTGACTTATTGCAGATATGTTACCACTGTTGATCGAAGAAGCATTTTAAAAGCTAACTCTCAGGGGAATAATATTTAATGATTAGTTTGGGTTAATTTCATATTCATCTCACTTTTCTGCAAAAGAGAGCAATAGTTTGTTATTGTTCTGTTCAAGGAGTCCTGCTAGTGACTGAATTTATCCTTCTATAAAATGTAATTAATGTGTCTTTTATGTCTATTAGCTACTGATATATATATATGTATATGTATATATATACATATATACATACATACAGCCTCTTAAACTGCCTACATGATGATTGGGTATTAATCTTTTGACATCTCCAGCTTTTATAAGCCAACAAGAAAAGTTTTCATTTGATGAAACAAATTAGCATGTGAAACACCTTTCAAGTTTTCAATTTAAGCAGGCAAAGACAAATTGGTTTAAAAACCCACTTGGAAACACCTTTCATATTGTTCAACTCCTGTCCTACATTAGCAGTCTCTCCTTCATAATCAGTAAAAGTCAGGGAAATGATTGTTTAATCATACTTTTTTAATTTTTAATTTTATTTATTTAATATTTTCCTCAGTTACATTAAAAACTTTTTATAACATTTGTTTTTTAATTTAAGTTCCAAGTTCTCTCTCTCTTATCCCCACCCACAATTAAAAATCCACTTGTGAAGTTATGCAAAACATTTCCATAAAAATCAAGTAGTGAAAGAAAACATAGATCTCCTATCCTAAAGAAAAGAAAAGCTGTTAAGAAAAATTAAGTTTTTTAAAAAGAGGGAGATGAGAGAGAAAGAGAGAATGCTATGATTGATATTCAGACACAATCAGTTTCTTCTCTGAATATGGATAGAATTTTTCATAAGTTTTTCAAAATAGTCGTGGATGACTGTACTACTGAGAATAGCAAAGTCATTTATAGCATCATCCCAGAACATTGCTATTACTTTGTATAGTATACAGTACATTTCACTTTGCTTGAGTTCAGGACTTTCAAGGTGGTAGTTGTTGTTTTGTTTTGTTTCTTGTTTTTTGCTTTTTTCTGAGAGCATTCTGCTCATCATTTCCCACAGAACAATACCTCATCACAAATGCATACCAGAGTTTACTGAGCCATTCTCCAATTAATGGGCATCCCCTCAATTTCCAATATTTTTGCCTTGAGAAGAGAGCTATGAATACTTTTTTGTATATAGGTTATTTTCCTTTTTAAAGAAATTTCTTTTGGTATTTATGCCTACTAGTGGTGTTGTTACATCAAAGGATGTGAGTGAATTTATAGCCCTTTGGGCTATAAAAGATAATATCTTTTGATCATTTATCAATTGGGGTAGACTTTTTTAAATTTATTTTTTATTTTTTATTAAAGCTTTATATTTTTCAAATCATATGCATGGACAATTCTTCAACATTAGCCCTTGCAAAACCCTGTGTTCCAATTTTCCCCTACTTCCCCCACACCCTCCCCTAGATAGCAAGTAATCCAATATATGTTAAACATGGTAGAAATATATATTAAATCCAATATATATATATATATATATATACATATTTATACAATTATCGTGCTACACAAGAAAAAAAGAGAAGCAAAATAAAATGCAAGCAAACAACAACAAAAAGTGAAAATGCTATGTTGTGGTCCATACTCAGTTCCCACTGGCCTTTCTCTGTATGTATATGACTTTCTTCATCACTGAACAATTGGAACTGGTTTGAATCATCTCATTGAAGAGAACCATGTCCGACAGAATTAATCATCATATAATCTTGTTGTTGCCATGTATAATGATCTCCTGGTTCTACTCATTTCATTTAGCATTAATTCATATAAGTCTCTCCAGGCCTCTCTGAAATCATATTGCTGGTCATTTCTTACAGAACAATAATATTCCATAACATTCATATACCATAATTTATTCAGCCATTCTCCAATTGATGGGCATCCATTCAATTTCCAGTTTCTAGCCACTACAAAAAGGGCTGCCACAAACATTTTTGCACATGTGGGTCCCTTTCCCTCCTTTAAGATCTCTTTGGGATATAGGTCCCATAGAAACACTGCTGGGTCAAAGGGTATGCACAGTTTGATAACTTTTTGAGCATAGTTCCAAATTGCTCTCCAGAATGGTTGAATCCATTCACAATTCCACCAATAATGCATCAGTGTCCCAGTTTTCCCACATCCCCTTCAACATTTGTCATGATCTTCTCCTATTATCTTAGCCAATCTGAGAGATGTGTAATGGTATCTCAGAAAATTTGCATTTCTCTGATCAATAGTGATTTAGAGCACCTTTTCATATGACTAGAAATAGTTTCAATGTCTTCATCTGAAAGTTATCTGTTCATATCCTTTGACCATTTATCAATTGAAAAATGGCTTAGAAATTTGAATCAATTCTCTCTATATTTTAGAAATGAGGTCTTTATCAGAACTTTTGAATGTAAAAATGTTTTCCCAATTTATTGCTTCTTTTCTAATTTTGTCTGCATTAGTTTTCTTTGTACAAAAATTTTTCAACTTAATATAATCAAAATTATCTGTTTTGTGATCATTAATGATCTCCAGTTCTTCTTTGGTCACAAATTCCTTCCTCCTCCATAGATCTGAGAGGTAAACTCTCCTATGTTCTTCTAATTTGTTTACAGTATCATTCTTTATGTCTAGATCATGAACCCATTTCAACCTTATCTTGGTAAACAGTGTTGGGTGTGAGTCAGTGCCTAGTTTCTGTCATACTAGTTTCTAATTTTCCCAGCAGGTTTTGTCAAACAGTCAGTTCTTATCCCAAAAGCTGGGATCTTTGGGTTTGTCAAATACTAGATTGCTATAGTTATTGATTATTTTGTCCTGTGAACCTAATCTATTCCACTGATTGACTATTCTAATTCTGAGCCAGTACCAAATGGTTTTGATGACTGCTACTTTATAGTCTAGTATTAGATCTGGTACAGTTAGGCCATCTTCATTTGCATTTTTTTTATTAATTCCCTTGAAATGCTTGATTTTTTTGTTCTTCCAGGTGAACTTTGTTATTATTTTTCCAGATCAGTAAAATAGTTTATTGGGAGTTTGATTCATATAGCATTAAATAAATAGATTAGTTTTGGTAGTATTGTCATCTTTATTATATTTGCTCAACCTATCCAAGAGGACTTGATATTTTTCCAGTTCTCTAGATATGACTTTATTTGTGTGGAAAGTGTTTTGGTAGTTGTGTTCATATGGTTCCTGACTTTCCTTTGGTAGATAGATTCCCAAATATTTTATACTATTGACAGTTATTTTAAATGGAATTTCTCTTTGTATCTCTTGCTGCTGGATTTTGTTGGTAATGTATAAAAATGCTGATGATTTATGTGGATTTATTTTGTATCCTTCAATATGATTCTTACTTTTTATAAATTTGACTCAGGGGGCAGCTAGATGGCACAATGGATAAAGTACCAGCTCTGAAGTCAGGAGGACCTGAGTTCAAATCCAACCTCAGATACTTAATACTTCCTAGCTATATATTCCTAGCCAAGTCACTTAATCCCAATTGCCTCAGCAAAAAAAAAAAAAAAAAAAAAGGAAGTAAAGAAAATGTTTTCTAAATTTGACTCAGATCCCTGTGTTGGAGAAGTGAGAAACTTGCTTATCAGAGATTACTTATCAGAGAAACTAGCTTCAAAATTCTTTTTACAATTACCATTGCTAACTATCTTCCATGATTTATTCCCTCTCCTTTCATTCTGTCCCTCTTCAAAAGTATTTTGCTACTGAGTACTCCATCCCCCAATATGTCCTTTCTTTTATCACTCTTTCCCCTTCTCATATCCCATTTCTTTTCTATTTTCCTGCAGGGCAAGATATATTTATATACGCATACTGAGTAGGTATGTTATTTCCTTTTTGAGCCAATTCTGAAGAGAGTAAGGTTAATTCACTCATTCTCTCCTTCCCCTATTCTCCTCTATTGTAAAAGTTTTTCCTTGCCTCTTTTTTTAAATAGAAGATAATTTGCACCATTCCATTTTTATCTTTCCATTTCTCCCACTATATTCCTCTTTCTCCATTTAATTTCATCATCTCTTTTAAAAGAAATTATCCCTTCATATTCAATCCCCACTGGTGCCTTCTGTATATAAACTCCTTCTAATTGTCATAGTAATGAGAAAGTTCCAATGAGTTACAAGTATCATCTTCCCATGCAGGAATATAAAATGATAAATTTTATCAAGTGCCTAATGTTATCACTTTCTTTTTTTAATTACAGTTTTTTATTTGAAAAACATATAAATGGGTAATTTTTCAGCACTGATCCTTGCAAAGCCTTCTGTTCCAAATTTTTCTCTCCTTTCCCTCACCCCCTCCCCTAGATGGCAGGTAGTCCAATACATGTTAACTATATTAAAATATATGACAAATCCAATATATATATGTATATATATATATACATATATATATATACAGTTATCTTGCTGTACAAGAAAAATCAGATTTACAAGAAAAAAAATCTGAGAAGGAAAACAAAATGCAAGCAAGCATCAACAGAAAGTGTGAAAATGCTATTTTGTGGTCCACACTTAGATCACACAGGCCTCTCCCTGGGTGAATATGGCTTTCTTCATCACTGAACAATTAGAACTGGTTTGAAACATCTCATTGTTGAAGAGAACCAGGTCCATCAGAATTGATCATCATATAGTCTTGTTGTTGCTGTGTATAATGATCTCCTGGTTCTGCTCATTTCACGCAGCATCAATTCATGCAAGTCTCTCCAGGACTCTCTGAAATCATTCTGCTGGTCGTTTCTTAAAAAACAATAATATCCCATGACATTCATATACCATAATTTATTCAGCCATTCTCCAACTGATGGGCATCCATTCAGTTTCTGGTTTCTTGCCACTACAAAAAGGGCTGCCACAAACATTTTTGCACATGAGGGTCCCTTTCCTTTCTTTAAGATCTCTTTGGGATATAGGCCCAATAGAAACACTGTTGGGTCAAAGAGCATACACAGTTTGATAACTTTTTGAGCACAGTTGCAAATTGCTCTCCAGAATGGTTGGATCCATTCACAGTTCCACCAACAATGTATCAGTGTCCCAGTTTTCCCACATCCCCTCCAACATTCATCATTATCTTTTCCTGTCATTCTAGCCAATTTGACAGGCGTGTAGTGATATCTCAGAATTGTCTTAATTTTTATTTTTATGATCAATAGTGATTTGGAGCACATTTTCATATGAGTAGAGATAATTTTAATTTCTTTATCTGAAAGTTGTCTGTTCGATTGGAGAATGGCTTGAATTCTTACAAATTTGAGTCAATTTTCTATGTATTTTAGAAATGAAGACTTTATCAGAACCCATAAATGGAAAAAGGATTTTCCAATTTATTGCTTCCCTCCTAAACTTGTCTGCATTAGTTTTGCTTATACAAAAACTTTTTAATTCAATATAGTCAAAATTATCTATCTGGTGTTCAATTAAGAGTTTCAGTTCTTCTTTAGACACAAATTCCTTCCTTCTCCATAGATCTCAGAGGTAAACTATCCTATGTTCCTCTAATTTGCTTATAATATCACTCTTTATGTCTAAATCATGAACCCATTTAGATCTTTTCTTGGTATGTGGTGTTAGGTGTAGGTCAAGCCTTAATTTCTTCCATACTAGTTTCCAATTTTCCCAGCAGTTTTTGTCATAGTGTGTTCTTATCCCAAAAGCTGGGGTCTTTGGGTTTATCAAACACTAGACTGCTATAGTTATTGCCTAGTTTGTCCTGTGATCCTATCCTATTCCACCGATCGATTACTCTATTTCTTAGCCAGCACCAAATGGTTTTGATGACCGCTGCTTTATAATATAGTTTTAGATCTGGCACAGCAAGGCCACCCTCATCAGCCTTTTTTTTTTCATTAATTCCCTTGAAATTCTTGACCTTTTGTTCTTCCAAATGAACTGTGTTACTACTTTTTCTAGATCTGTAAGATAATTTCTTGGGAGTTTGATTGGTATGGCACTAAATAAGAAAATTAGTTTGGGTAATACTGTTATTTTTATTATATTTGCTCGGCCTACCCATGAACACTTGATGTTTTTCCAAACGATTAGGTCTGACTTTATATGTGTGGAAAGTGTTTTCTAGTTTAGTTTGTATATTTCCTGACTTTTTCTTGGCAGATGGATCCCAAATTTTTTATACTATCAACAGTTATTTTGAATGGAATTTCTTTTTGCATCTCTTGCTGCTGGACTTTGTTGGTAATATATAAAAATGCTGATGATTTATGTGGATTTATTTTGTATACTGCAACTTTGCTAAAGTTGTGAATTGTTTCTAGCAGTTTTTTAGTTGAGTCTCTAGGGTTCTCTAAGTATACCATCATGTCATCTGCAAAGAGTGATAATTTGGTTTCTTCATTACCTACTCTAATTCCTTTGATCTCTTTTTCTTCTCTTATTGCTAAAGCTAACATTTCTAATACAATATTAAATAATAATGGTGCAGTGGGCAGCTTTGTTTCACTCCTGATCTTATTGGGAATGGGTCTAATTTGTCTCCATTACATATGATGCTTGCTGATGGCTCTAAATAGATGATACTGATCATTTTAAGGAAAAGCCCCTTTATTCCTATACTCTCTAGTGTTTTTAATAGGAATGGGTGTTGGATTTTATCAAATGCTTTTTCTGCACCTATTGAGATAATCATATGATTTTTGTTAGTTTGGTTATTAATATAATTGATTATGCTGATAGTTTTCCTGATATTGAACCAGCCCTGCATTTCTGGAATAAATCCTACATAATGTATTATCCTGGGGATGACTTTCTGTAATCTTATTGCTAATATCTTATTTAGGATTTTTGCATCAATATTCATTAGGGAAATTGGTCTATAGTTTTCTTTCTCTGTTTTCACCCTATCTGGTTTAGCTATCAGTACCATACTTGTATCATAAAAGAAATTTGGTAGTATACCTTCTTTCCCTATTTTTTCAAATAGTTTATATAGTATTGGTATTAATTGTTTTTGAATGTTTGGTAGAATTCACATGTAAATCCATCTGGCCCTGGAGATTTTTTCTTAGGGAGTTGATTAATAGCTTGTTCTTTTTCTAAATGGGGCTATTTAAATAATTTATTTCCTCTTCTGTTAACCTGGGCAGTCTATATTTTTGCAGATGTTCTTCTATTTCATTTAAATTATTAAATTTATTGGCATAAAATTGGGCAAAATAACTCCTATTTATTGCTCTAATTTCCTCTTCATTGGTGGAAAGTTCTCCCTTTATTATTTTTGAGACTAATAATTTGATTTTCTTCTTTCCTTTTTCTAATTAAATTAAATAAAGGTGTATCTATTTTGTTGTTGGGTTTTTTTCATAAAACCAACTCTTGGTTTTATTTATTAATTCAATAGTTTTCTTATTTTCAACTTTATTAATTTTCCCTTTTGTTTTCAGAATTTCCAATTTGGTATTTAATTTTAATTAAATACCACATTATTAAATTAATAAATTGGTATTTAATTCGTTCTTTTTCTAGCTTTTTTAATTGTAAGCCCAATTCATTGATCTTATCTTTCTCTATTTTATGTAAGTAAGCATCTAGAGATATAAAATTTACCTTTATAACCACTTTGGCTGTGTCCCACAAATTTTAGCATTCTGTCTCACTATTGTCATTCTCCTAGATGAAATTATTGATTGTGCCTATGATTTGCTCTTTTATTCTTTAGGATTATATTATTTAATCTCCATTTAGCTTTTGGTCTATTTTCTCCTGGCCTTATATTGCATGTGATTTTTATTGTGTCATGATCTGAAAAAAATGCATTTACTATTTCTGCCTTTCTGCATTTGATTTTGAGGTTTTTATGCCCTAAT
>JAJPUD010000216.1:813033-838960 GCA_023553655.1 Myrmecobius fasciatus | reverse complement strand
AGACCTTTTGTTTTTCCAAATGAACTTTGCTACTATTTTTTCTAGATCTGTAAGATAATTTCTTGGGAGTTTGATTGGTATGGCACTAAATAAGTAAATTAGTTTGGGTAGTATTGTCATTTTTATTATATTCGCTCGTCCTACCCATGAGCATTTTAAGTTTTTCCAATTGACTAGGTCTGATTTGATTTGTGTGGAAAGTGTTTTGTAATTTAGTTCATATAGTTCCTGACTATCCCTTGGCAGATAAATTCCCAAATATTTTATACTATCAACAGTTATTTTGAATGGAATTTCTTTTTGTATCTCTTGCTGCTGAACTTTATTGGTAATATATAAAAATGCTGGTGATTTATGTGGATTTATTTTGTATCCTGCAACTTTACTAAAGTTGTGAATTGTTTCTAGTAGTTTTTTAGTTGAGTCTTTAGGGTTCTCTACATATATCATCATGTCATCTGCAAAGAGTGATAATTTGGTTTCCTCATTACCTACTCTAATTCCTTTAATCTCTTTTTCTTCTCTTACTGCCAAAGCTAACATTTCTAAGACAATATTAAATAGTAATGGTGACAGTGGGCAGCCTTGTTTCACTCCTGATCTTATTGGGAATGGTTCTAGTTTGACTCCATTACATATGATGCTTGCTGGAGGTTTTAAGTAGATACTACTAATCATTTTAAGGAAAAGCCCATTTATTCCTATACTCTCCAGTGTTTTTAATAGGAATGGGTGTTGGATTTTATCAAAGGCTTTTTCTGCATCTATGGAGATAATCATATGGTTTTTATTAATTTGGTTATTGATATAATTGATTATGCTAATTGTTTTCCTAATATTGAACCAGCCCTGCATTACTGGCATAAATCCTACTTGGTCATGATGTATTATCCTAGGGATGACTTTCTGTAATCTTGTTGCTAAAATCTTATTTAAAATGTTTGCATCAATATTCATTAGGGAAATGGGTCTATAGTTTTCTTTCTCAGTTTTCTCCCTACCTGGTTTAGTTATCAGCACCATATCTGTGTCAGAGAAGGAATTTGGTAGTACACCTTCTTTCCCTATTTTTTCAAATAGTTTATATAGTATTGGGATTAATTGTTCTTTGAATGTTTGGTAAAATTCACATGTAAATCCATCTGGCCCTGGAGATTTTTTCTTAGGGAGTTGATTAATATCTTGTTCTATTTCTTTTTCCGAAATAGGGCTATTTAAATAATTTATTTCCTCTTCTGTTAATCTGGGCAATCTATATTTTTGTAGATATTCCTCCATTTCATTTACATTATCAAATTTATTGGCATAAAGTTGGGCAAAGAAACTCCTAATTATTACTCTAATTTCCTCTTCATTGGAGGAAAGTTCTCCCTTATCATTTTTGAGACTAATAATTTGATTTTCCTCTTTCCTTTTTCTTATCAAATTAACTAAAGGCTTATCTATTTTGTTGGTTATTTCATAAATCCAACTCTTACTTTTATTTATTAATTCAATAGTTTTCTTATTTTCAATTTTATTGATCTCCCCTTTAATTTTCAGAATTTCCAATTTGGTATTTAATTGAGGGTTTTTAATTTGGTCTTTTTCTAGCTTTTTTAATTGTAAGCCCAGTTCATTAATCTTCTCTTTCTCTGTTTTACGCAAGTAAGCATCTAGAGATATAAAATTACCCCTTATAACTGCTTTAGCCGTGTCCCACAAATTTTGGTATGTTGTCTCATTGTTGTCATTCTCCTGGATGAAATTTTCGATTGTGTCTATAATTTGCTCTTTCATCCATTCATTCTTCAGGATTAGATTATTTAATTTCCAATTAACTTTTGGTTTGTTTTCTCCTGGCCTTATATTACATGTGAGTTTTATTGCATCATGATCTGAGAAGGATGCATTTACTATTTCTGCTTTTCTGCATTTGATTTTGAGGTTTTTATGCCCTAACGCATGATCAATTTTTGTATAAGTTCCATGAACCCCTGAGAAAAAAAGTATACTCCCTTCTATCACCATTCAATTACCTCCAGAGAGCTATCATACCTAACTTTTCTAGCCTTTTGTTAACCTCCCTAACTTTTTTCTTATTTATTTTGGAATTTGATTTATCTAATTCTGAGAGAGCAAGGTTGAGATCTCCCACTAGTATAGTATTACTGTCTATTTCTCCTTGCATCTCTCTTAACTTCTCCTCTAGGAATTTGGATGCTATACCACTTGGTGCATATATGTTAAGTATTGATACTGCTTCATTGTCCATGGAACCCTTTAGTAAAATGTAGTTTCCTTCCTTATCTCTTTTAATTAGATCTATTTTTGTTTTTACTTGATCCGAGATAAGGATTGCTACCCCTGCCTTTCTTTGTTCACCTGAAGCATAGAAGATTCTGCTCCAGCCCTTTACCTTCACTCTGTATGTATCTCTATGTTTTAGATGTGTTTCTTGTATAACAACATATTGTAGGATTCTGGCTTTTAATCCAGTCTGCTACCCGCTTCTGTTTTATGGGAGAGTTCATCCCATTCATATTCACAGTTAAAATAACTATATCTGTATTCCCTGCCATCTTATTTTCCCAGAGTTATGATTTTCTCTTCCCTTTCCCCTCTCTCCCTTCCCCCCTCCCCAGTACTTTGCTCTTGATGACCACCTCCCACCAATAATCCTCCTCCCTTTAGAGTCCCTCCCTCCCCTTTATACCTTTCCCCTAATCCTTCTATTAGTTTATCCCTTTCCTTTTCTCCCCTCCCTCCTACCTTCCCACAAGGAGGGTCAGTGCTTTCTTTGAAGCCAAATGTGTCTGATATACTCTCTTAGAGTCCAATCTAATTAGAGTAAGGTTTACACAATACCCATCACCCTCCCTTCTTTCCCTCAATTATATTAGATCTTCTATGTCTCTTTATGAGATTTTGCCTTATTTTACCTCCTTTATTTTTACTTTATTTTGCCTCCTTTCCCCCCTCCCCCCTTTTTCTTTTTCAGTATGGTATCCCTTCCACCTCTAATTTCTTTTCCATTATTATCAAAGAAAAATCAAATTATACTGCCATTCTTTAAAGGATACCTATAGTAGAAATATAGTTCTCAAGAGTCTTCCTTTTCACCTTTTTATGCTTCTCTTGAGTTCTCTACTTGGAGGTCAAATTTTTTGTTCAGATCAGGTCTTTTCATTAGAAATAGGTGAAATTCTCCTGTATCATTGAATGACCATCTTCTTCCCTGGAAGATGATGCTCATTCTAGCTGGATAACTTATTCTTGGCTGTAATCCAAGTTCTTTTGCCTTTCGGAATATCTGGTTAAAGTGTTGTTTTCTTCAGTTACCTTTTTAAGCTCCTTTTCTAACTGGCCAATTTGTTCATTGCACTCTTTTTCCACTTCACTAATTTTATTTTTCAATAAATTGGTGTCTTTTTCATATCTCTTTTGCAGGGCATCATATCCTTCTTGCACTGATTTCAGTTTATTTTCCCATTTATCCTCTAGCTCTCTTTTGAGGTTCTTTATGCAGTCTTCCAGAAAGGCCTTTTGAAAAGGGGACCAGTGATGGTCCTTGCTGATTTTCTCTGGATTTTTGTCTAAAGGAACCTGTGGATCTGGGGTGATCATCTCTTCTTTTTCTTTATAAAAGCTGTCTATGGTAAGAGCTCTCTTTTGCTTCTTCATTTTTTTTTAGACAGCATGGATATCTGTTTAAAATAGGGGGAAAAAATGGCGGCTGCAAAAAGCTTTGCCCTGGGGCACTTCGGCGAGTTGACTAAGGTGCTGGGCCCATGGGGGCTAGGACTAAGTCCGAATTACTCCTTAAACAAGGCAAGTCTGCCAGAACACCTGCCCCCAATCAGGGCAGAGTGTCCCAAATGCCTCAGATTAACTCCAGGTGTTTGGAATTTGGAGTTTGGAGTTTGGAATTTCTGCCAGGATGAGCTGAGCTGAGTCCCACCCTCACTTCCGGCCTATGCAGGAGTAGTCTATTTATCTCTCTGTCTGAGTTCGACTAACCTGATATGAAGTTATCCAGAGAGCAGTGTCCAAATATTTCTGAGTTCGTTGACTTGAAGATCAGTTCAGAGGCTTATTTTATTGTTGATTTGAGAGAAGATCGGAGGAGAGGCAGAAAGTCACCTTTTCACTCCGCCATCTTGGCTCCGCCCCCTCTTCAGTACTTTTTATGCTTGAATATCAAATTGGCAGCTTTAATAAGTCATTAATTTCACTTTTCATAATTTTCTTGCATCGCTTTTGTTTATTTTCTTAATTTTTCCTCTGCTTCTTCTAACTCTTTAACTTTTCCAGCTTGGCTCCAATTAGCATTTTTTTTTTGAGGCTTTGGTTGTAATTGTTTTCACATTATTGTCATCTTCAAAGCTCATGTCTTAGTCTTCCCTGGCATTGTAATAGGTTTTGTTGTTATTTTGGGGGCTACTTTTTAACTTTGAATTTTATATTAAATTTGAGCTCTACTCCCTGTGGTGTGGAGGCATTATCCCAAATGTCACACTTTTTCACACAACTCTTTTCAAAGTTAGTTCGGGGGGTCTGTAAATTTTCAGTAATTCCAAAGTGATATGATTTGGGGAAAGGTGTGATCATTGCTTTCTTTGTGTTCTGGTCTTTATCAAGAAAGGGTGTCTGCTTACCTGTAGCCATAAGTTCTAATGGTCATCTTGGCCATGTAAAACATGTAGATTTCTTGCTTGCTTGCACCCACAAGTGTTAGTGGTATTCTTTAACTTAAAAATGAGACTAGGGCTTTTGCTCCCTTGTGAACAACTACAAGAGCTCCTCTCTGCCCTCAAATTGCAAGACAACTATTTATGGGCAATGGAATTGCTAACCAATTCCATCCACACACAGTGCCAGCAAAGATCTCCTCTGATCTCTTTCTGACCATTTGTCTGACCCCGTTACCATCACTTGGCTGAGAGGTCCCAAAACTGCTGCTGCTGCTGCCACTGTCAGCTACTCCATGGTCCACTGATGGTGCTGCTGCCAGTGCACTTCAAACAAGCCTTCAGTCAAGTAGCACAGACCTTTTTGGTCAACCTCCTAAATTGTCAGAGACTGACTTTTTTACTCTGCTGCTCCAAAATTTAATTTGGAGAATTATTTTAAAGTTGTTTGGAGGAAACTAATAGGAGAAATCAGCTAGGTAGCTCCCTCTACTCCATCATTCTGGCTCTATTGTCATATCAGTTTCTCAAGATAATCCCTATTTTCTCACCTCATTGAAATGACTTCTTTTTGTGATGTCATAATTTCATTCTTGAGTTTTCTCTCTCTCTCCTCTACTGAGTTTTCTCTCACTCCTCCTCTTCTGCTATGGAATTTTAGTTCATGATAACCTAACTTTCTTTCCTCTGAAGCTTTAAAAATCTTTCCTAAAAACTGAGGTCCATGTTAATCTTTGTCTTGCTTTCCTTTGCCTCTTTATCACACACTGTAGCTCACATACACAGTTTTAAGATTCATGAAATGTTTTTAAAATATGACATTTGATTCTCAGAACAACCCTGTGAGAGAGAGGTTATTATTATCATCCTTTTATTGATGGAGAAACTGAGGCAGACAGAGCCTGGGGTCATATGATTAGTCAGTGTCTGAGGCCATATTTGAACTTGTTTCTTCCTGATTCCATATCCAGAGCCCTATGTACTAATCTACTAAAGGTTTCTCATTATTTCTACTCCAGATATCTGTTCTTTCATGTTAATGAGAATTAGAACCAGAATAGAAATTTTCTCCACTTTTTGGAAAGATGAAATTATTATTAAGGCAAACAACAAGTTATAAGTTGCTCTGCTTTTGGCAACAATAAGAGTCATCTGGATAATTGAAGTTCTCCATCACTATTATATCATACTTTTGTGCTATACTATACTACATACTACATAATACCTTTATTTCCTAAAGTTTTTGTTCATTTTCAGTCCATTACATCTTACTTTTCTGATTCTTGTTTTTCATCACATGAGAATAAACTTTTTTGTTTATTTTTCTTTTTAATATAATATTTATTGATGTATTTTGTTTTTATGCTGTCTAAATTTCCCCTGTCTTCCTTTTCCTTCCTCTTCCCAGGGAAGTATTTCATATAATAAACAATATTTTTAAGGAAAAAGAGTAAGAAGAGGAAAAAATTGGCAAAATTAATAAATGCACCAAAAAATCTAAAAATATATTCAATGTGCCACCCCCACCTCTGCAAAGCAGTAGGCAAAAGTATCTTCTCATATCTCTCTTTGGAACCATATTTGTTCTTTGTAATTTTGCAATATTAAATTTTGGTTGTAATTGTGGTTGTTCTTTCCATTTATATTGATCTAATCATTGTGTACATTATTTTCTTGGTTCTGTTTACTTCATTCTGCAGCAGTTCATTTTTCTCTCAATGCTTCTTTGTATTGATCATAGTCATAATTTCCTACAGTATAGCAATATTCCATTACATTAATGTATCACAATTTATTTAGGCATTACCCAGTCAATGAATATTTACTTAGTTTGCAATCCTTAACATACACACACACACACACACACACATACACATACATTCGCATGCATGCACACATAATGTTGCAATAAATATTTTGCTGTATATTAGAGCTTTTTTTTTTAATCAATGACTTCCTTGGGGATATATTTTAAGTCATGGAATATCTTGATCAAAGTGTATAGACATTCTGGTCATTTTAAGTGCATAATTCCAAATTGCTTTCCAAAATTGTTATACCAACTTACAATTCCACTAAAAAATCACTAATGTAGGTACATTACTACTCTTCCAACAATGATTATTCCCATATTTTGTTCTCTTAGCAAACTTATTGGGTATGAAATGATACCGCAGGGTTGTTTTGATATGTTTTTATCTTACCATTAGTGATTTTGAGCATTCTTTCACATGATTATGGTGTTATTATAATATAATATATATTATGTATAATATAACACACATGTCAATAATTATTATGTATCATAATGTTATAATAATATATTATTATATTAATAGTTGAAAGACTATTTTATATACATTATATACATTTGTTCATATTGGGGAATGATTTTTTGGCTATATATGTTCATATGTGTATATATGTGTGTGTGTGTGTATATGTGGGTGTATAAGTATTACATATCAATATATTTTGCATACCAAATCATTATTGGGAAATTTGAAACGACCTCATCCTTTCTTATTCTAGGTGCATTAATTTTTTGTGCAGAACGTTTTTAATTTCATGTAATCAAAATTATTCATTTTTCTTTTAAATTGCCTCTATCCCTTGCTTAAGAATATATATCCTACCCATAGCAATGTAAGTTATATAATATACTTCTCTTCTAAGTCTTTGATAGCATGATACATTTGAATGAGCTTTAATTCGGGTAATGTATCCATTTTGAATTTATAATTTAAAATGGTGTATGGTGTTGGTCTAAGACTAATTTCTGCTGGACATTTTTCTAGCAGTTTTCAAATAGGGAATTTTTTTCTTAAATAATTTATGTTGTGGAGGTTTATTAACAATGTTTCATTCATCTCCATTATTTTTATTCTATTTAATTTGGTCAGTTTTGGTGATCTATTTCTCTGTTTTTTAGCCAGTATCAAATGATTCTGCTTTATAACATAGTTTGAACTCTGGCAGTACAATTTTCCTCTCATCCCCATCTTTTTTCATTATTTCCCTTGATATTCTAGGTCTTTCATTTCTCCAAATGAATCTTATCATTGTTTTGTTGCATTCTGTAAAATATCTTTTTGATAGTTTGATTGTTATAGCATGAAAACTATAAATTTAACTTTGTTATATTGCCATTTTTATTATATTGGCATAGCCCAGTTAATTGGCATTGAATATTCTTCTAGCTATTGGAGTTGTTCTTTATTTCCTTTAGGTAAACTTTGTAATTGAATCTGAACAGGTATTGAATGTACTACAATTGATTGATTCCCAAATATTTTGTGCATTTTGGAGTAATTTTGAATGGAATTCTTTTTTTGATAAATATTTCTTTGATTTTGTTATTATTTATTTTTATTATAAAGAAATGCTATTGATTTATATGAGTTTTGTAATCTACAACTTTGTTGAAGCTATTGTCTCATATAGTATCTTTTCTAATTCCCTAGGATTTTCTAAGAAGATCATCACATCATCAGTAAAAAGTTTTATTTCCTCTTTGCCTAGCTTTCATATCCAATTACTTTCTCTTATCTGAATGCTATTAAAATTAGAAGTAGAACTTCTAAAACTACATCAAATTGTTTTATGCCTATACTTATTGAGAAAACTTCTAGTATATGCCCATTGCATATAATATTTGCTTTTAGATATTTTTATGATATTAAAAAAGATCTTGCGTCTATAAGATTTTACATAAATTCTGTACTTTGTTAAATGGTTTATAAATTATGTTAATATTTTCAAAGAACCAGCTTTTAGTTTTGTTTATAATTTTCATTATTGTGCATAATTAATGTGCATATGTGAATATATTTGAATACATATATGTGTATGTATGTATTTGGGGGAATTAGAAATGTACAATGAATGCACAGAGGGAGGAAAGGGGAGGATGAAAGTAAGAGCAGATTATAATCTGGATTGTCTAGATCATAGAATATCTAAAAAAAATTGAAACCAGTCAGAAAGAAGTAGCCATACATGAAAAGATGAATGTTCTTTTCCTAATACAGATTACTAAACTGGTACATAGACAAGATATGATAGCATTAGAAGACTTCAACTATCCATACCCCTTCTGGAAGTCTGATTTCATTAAATCCAGATCATTGGATGTGTCTTGTCTTGCTGATGATCTTATTTCTCTTAATATAGAAGATCATATCATCTTCATGTTTGTGGTAACCAATGTTTGTGGGATAATGGAAAAAAATCTGAGAAGGGAAACATAATGCAAGCAAACATCAATAGAGAGCATGAAAATGTTATGTTGTGATCCACATTTTATATCCCTCTCTCTGGGTGTTGTTGTTTGCATTTAGTTCTTGAAGAAGACCATGACATCAGGGAAGTGATATCATGAAACTGAATTGGATTTAAGTGGGGGAGGGGGAGAGCCTGTGCAAGGTCATCTATATCACTTTTCCCTCCAAAGACATCTGGGTCCAGTGGCAAAATATAGATCAAAACAACTAAAGATGGCCCTGGTTGAAATAGGAAACCTTGGCCTTTTTAAGCTAAAGTCTTCGACAGGTATGACTGAGGTCATATCCATTCAGTGATTAAGGGTAGGTAGCAATTGAGATAAAAAAAAGTATTCTCTTTTACCGAATCCAAAAAAAAAAAGAAAAAAAAATCTAAATTGGGAAAGGAAGATCCTCAGGGTTTCTGGCCAAAGCAGAAATGACTGCTGTTTTCATTCAATATGAGTCAATCTGGACCCAAACAATAATCAAATGGGGCTTAAGCTAGGGCCAATGATGCTTTGTTCATTGACTCATCAATTCTTTAGGATTGGGATATTTGGTCTCCAATTATTTTTTTTTCTGCAAAGGCCCTTTATTAATATAATTTTATTTTATTATGTTCACTTAAGGAAACATTTAATATTTATGTTTCTGCATTCATTTGTGAGGTTTTTATACTTCAATACATGGTCGATTTTTGTAAAGGTGACATGCAGGTAGCCACATAATGTAGTGGCTAGAATGCTAAACTCAGAGTCAAGAAAACCTAAGTTAAAATTCTGCTTTAGATGCTTTCTAGTTCTATGACCCTGGATAAATCATTTAATATCTCCAGACTACAGTTTCTTTATCTATAAAATGGTGATAATAACAGCATTTAACTCACATGTGAAGATCAAATGAGTTAATATATGTAAAGTGCTTTGCAAACCTTAAAGCAATTCAATACAATGATCTAAGACAATTCCAAAGAACTCTTGATGTAAAACATTATCCGCTGATTTCAGAGAGGCCTGCAGAGACTTGCATGAACTGATGCTAAGTGAAATGAGCAGAACCAGGAGATCATTGTACATGGCAACAAGATTATACAATGATCAATTCTGATGGACATGGCTCTCTTCAACAATGAGGTGATTCAAATTAGTTCCAATTGTTCAGTGATGAGGAGAGTCATATACACCCAGGGAGAGGCCTGTGGGATCTGAGTGTGGACCACAACATAGCATTTTCACACTTTCTGTGAATGTTTACTTGCATTTTGTTTTCCTTCTCAGGTTTTTTTTTCCTTGTAGATCTGATTTTTCTTGTGCAGCAAGATAATTGTATAAATATGTATACCTGTATTAATTTGTCAAGTATTTTAACATAATTAATATGTATTAAACTTCCTGCCATTTAGGTGATGGGGTGAAGGAGGGAAAAATTTGTAACAGAAAGCTTTGCAAGGGTCAATGTTGAAAAATTATCCATGCATATGCTTTGCAAATAAAAAGTTTTAATAATAAAAAAAAGAAAAACATTATCCACCTCCAGAGAAAGAACTGAGAATCTAAATGCAGATCAAAGCACACCATTTTTCACTTTTTTTTTTATTTTTCATAGTTCTTCTTTGGTCTGTGTTTTCTTTCACAACATGACTAATATGGAAATATATTTTGCATGATTGCATAAGTATAATCAATATCAAATTGCTTGCCATTGTAAGAAGAGATGAGGGGAAGAAGGGAAGAAAAAATATAATTTGAAACTCAAAATCTCGTTGTTTTTTTTAATGAAAGCTTTTTATTTTCAAAATATATGCATGGATAATTTTTGACATTTTCCCCCTACAAAACCTTGTGTTCTAATTTTTTCCCTCCCTTCTCCCATCCCCTCTCCGAGTCTGCAAGTGATCCAATATATGTTAAACATATGCAATTCCTCTATACATATTTCCACAAATATCAGGCTGCACAAGAAAAATCAGATCAAAAAGGAAAAAAAAATTAGAAAGAAAACAAAATGCAAGCAAACAACAACAAAAAGAGTTGTGGTTCATATTCAGTTACCATTGTCCTCTGTATGAGTGCAGATGGCTTTCTTCATCACAAGACCATTGGAACTGTCTGAATCACCTCATTGTTGAGGAGAGCCATGTCCATCAGAACAGATCACTGTATAATTTTGCTGTTGCTGTATATAATGATCTCCTGGTTCTGCTCATTTCACTTAGCATCAGTTCATGTAAGTCTTGCCAGGCCTCTCTAAAATCACCCTGCTGATCATTTCTCATGGAACAATAATATTCCATCACATTCATATACCATAATTTATTCAGCCATTCTCCAATTGATGGGCATCCATTCAGTTTCCAGTTTCTAGGCACTACAAAAAGGGCTACCACAAACATTTTTGCATATGTGAGTCCCTTTCCTTCCTTTATGATCTCTTTAGAATACAAGACCATTATAAACACTGCTGGATTAAAGGGTATGCACAGTTTGATAACCCTTTGAACATTGGAACTCAAAATCTTTTAAAAGTTAATGCTAAACTCCCCAGAAATTATTTTACATATATAGAAAAAATAGTAGCAAAGTTCATTTGGAAGAACAAAAGGTCAAGGATTTCAAGGGGATTAATGCAAAAAAAAAAAGGCAGATGAAGGTGGCCTTGCTGTACCAGATCTAAAACTATATTATAAAGCAGCGGTCATCAAAACCATTTGGTACTGGCTAAAAAATAGAACAGTCAATCAGTGGCATAGGATAGGTTATCAGGACAATCTAGGCAATAACTTTAACAATTCAGTGTTTGATAAACCCAAAGACCCCAGTTTCTGGACTAAGTACTCACTCTTTGGCAAAAACTGCTGGGAAAATTGGAAACTAGTGTGGAAGAAATTAGGGCTTGACCCATACCTAACACCACATACCAAGATAAGATCTGAATGGGTTCATATAAAGAGTGATATTGTAAGCAAATTCAAGGAACGTAGTATAGTTTACCTCTCAGACCTGTGGAGATGGAATAAATTTATTTCCAAAGAAGATCTAGAACTCCTAATTGAACACCAGATAGATAATTTTGATTATATTAAGTTAAAAAGTTTCTGTACAAATAAAACTAATGCAGACAAGATTAGGAGGGAAGCATCAAATTGGGAAATCATCTTTACATTTAATGGTTCTGATAAAGGCCTCATTTCTAAAATATATAGAGAATTGTCTCATATATATAAGAATTCAAGCCACTCTTCAATAGATAAGTGGTCAAGGAATATGAACAGACAATTTTCAGATGATGAAATTAAAACCATCTCTAGTCATATGAAAAATTGCTCCAAATCACTATTGATCAGAGAAATGCAAATTAAGACAAATCTGAGGTACCACTACACACCTGTCAGATTGGCTAAAATGATAGGAAAGGTAACGATGAATGTTGGAGGGGATGTGGAAAAACTGGGACACTGATACATTGTTGGTGGAACTGTGAATGGATACAACCATTCTGGAGAGTAATTTGGAGCGATGCTTATCAAACTGTGCATACCCTTTGACCCAGCAGTGTTTCTATTGGGCCTATATCCCAAAGAGATCTTAGAGGAGGGAAAGGGACCCACATGTGCAAGAATGTTTGTGGCAACCCTTTTTATAGTGGCTAGAAACTGGAAACTGAGTGGATGCCCATCAATTGGAGAGTGGCTGAATAAATTATGGTATATGAATGTTATGGAATATTATTGTTGTGTAAGAAACGACCAGCAGGACAATTTCAGAGAGGTCTGGAGAGACCTGCATGAACTGATGCTGAGTGAAACAAGCAGAACCAGGAGATCATTATACACAGCAACAACAATATTACATGATGATCAATTCTGATGGACATGGCTCTCTGCAACAAAGAATTGTCTCAAACCAGTTCCAATTGTTCACTGAAGAAAACCATATACACCCAGAGAGAGGGATATGAAATATGGACCACAACAGAACATTTTCCTGCTCTCTATTGAGGTTTGCTTGCATTGTGTTTCCTTTCTCTGATTTTCTTTTTTTTCTTGTAGATAGGATTTTTCTTGCACAACTTGTCAAGTATTTCAACCTTATTAACATGTAGTAGACTTCCTGCCATCTAGGGGAGGGGAGGGGACTGGGGGTAAAATTTGTAATGGAAAGCTTTGTAAAGATCAATGCTGGGGAACTACCCATGCATATGTTATACAAATAAAAAGCTTTAATAAAAAAAGTTAATGCTAAAAGTTGTTTGTACATGTAATTGGGGAAAATATTTTTCAATAAAATAAATTCTAGCTATTATTATTATTAACAACACAAAAATAGAAAAATAGAGCAGAGTGGCATAAGTCTGAATGAATGGTATCAACAAGGCTAAATACCCAGAAAAAAAAAACTAGGTCTTGGAAAAAAATAGTTGAACAACAAAAAGAGTCTTTTAAAAAAGTAGTATTTAAAGTGAAAACAAGGAATGGATGAATCCTTTTCTTGGGGCAGATGGCATAATATTAACAGATGACAGAGAGAAAACAGAGCTGCTCATCTAAATTTTGGTTCCATTTTCTCTATTAAGGAGAATGATCCGCAAATTAGAAAGGGCAGAGCAAACATTGAAATTAAAGTCCAAAAGAGGTGATAAGATAGTAAGAGAAAGCCTTAATTCAAAGCTTCAAGCATCTGTGCTTTCATCAGCGTGGACGAACTTAGTTATGAGTTTTTCTGAATATAAATAGACCAGCTTTCAGATGAGATATTTAGTTTGCAGCAAATGCCCTAGTTTTCCCCCCAAATTTTCAGTGGCATGCTGGGTCCCCAGAGGCCAGCTACTACAACCCCTAAGTGTTCAACCCTAAAGAGTTGGAAAGTCTCTTTCCTAATGTTGTAAGTCACAACTCTAGATCTAACATTCTCCCTCTATCCCCATCAATATCAAATGAAATCAATTAACTTTAATTTGCTTTTAGAAACAAAATTTTTTATTAAAGCTTTTTATTTCCAAAACATGTGCATGGGTAATTTTTCAACACTGATCCTTGCAAAGCCTTCTGTTCCAAATTATCCCCTTCTTCTCCCCACCCCCTCCCCTAGGTGGCAGGTAGTCCAATACATGTTAAGTAGAAACTAATATTTTTATGACAGCACAAAACATTACCCAAAAAATTTTTTTGAAGTCACATTACTATCCCACAAGTAAAACAGAGTTTAGAGAAAAATAATACAAGCCAACAGTATATGTGGCAAAGGAGATACCTCAGCTCTTAGAACTTCTTTTGCTGGATTCCTCAAGATGTTCTCCTAAGTGTGATCAACCTTGTCTGCTAGAAACCTCGAAGAACCTTGAACACACCTCTCTTGAATCATCCAGTTTGTACTTAGCTTTTTCTTTAAACCCTGGCATCAGCTGTTCTGGGGATGCTGGCACAATGCTGATGGGAAGTTCAAAATCTTTTGGAACCTTCTGTAATCACTCTGTACAATAATACAAAAGGATAAATGGAGAAAGAGACCAAGACAAAGGCTAAATCTTGAAACCAGGATTGCAGCTCTTTCTCTCCCCCCCCCATCCCCATCACTAGAGTGATTCTTCTTCAGGGTTTGGCTGAAAGGCTTTTATTGTTGTTCAGATGTTTCAATCATATCCAACTCTTCAGGACCCCATTTGGGATTTTCTTGCCAAAGATAGTGGAATGGTTGGCCATTTCCTTCTTTAGTTCAGTTAATAGATAAGGAAAACTCAGGCAAACAGGATTAAGTAACTAGCCTAGGATCACACAGCTAGTAAGTGTCTGAAGCTAGATTTGAATTCAAGAAGATAAATCTTCCTGGTTCCCAGCCTGGTGTTCTGACCATTGTAGCACCTAGCTACCCTTCCATCCTAAACTACCAATCAAATCTTCACTGGTTTTATACAGTCCCAGTGGAATATGACCAAGTGTCCTCAACAAATGTGAATATGCTTTCTGTGCAACATCAATCTGGATCATCTAATAGCTTTCAAAGATTGGGATTTTTGTAAAGTGTAAATGCTATTTCCTTTCTTTGTAAATTGCTTGACATAGCCTGCTAGAAAATTTATCTAGGGAAAGCTAGAGCACAGCTCCTTGAGCACAGACCCTATTATCTTTTTGCCAAAAAACATGCCTCAAGGCCATTTCTCTTGTCAGAGGTCAAGTTCTTTAGAGATAAAGAGAACTCCATTAGGATTTTTGAGTCACCACATTATTTTTCTGCTTACCTATTGAAATTTACTGCTTTCTTTTTTTACTTTTTTGCTTTGCATCCTTAAACTGCTGAGATCTCTCCCTGTTTCAGAAATGATGATTTCATAGATAATGTTCATTTCAGCCCACATGGAAAGTTGCTATTATTATTATTTTGTAGCTTTCTAGTTTCTGGGACTAATAAATAGATTTACAAATCCTGAGCAGAAATAAGAAAAAGTGAGTGTTCTGATCCTATGTCTGCCATCCCATTTAAACAATCACTGCTCTAAAATCCCTGGAAATTGGAAAACTGAAATATCACTGGCATACATCAGAGATGAAACCCTTTCTGTATTAAAAGGAAAAATTAGTGCTTCTTTCATTTTAACAATCTGCCTCAAATACACACACACACACACACACACTCACACACACACACACACCCTTACACATATAGATATATGTGTTTATATATATTTGACTATATGAGGATGGGTATATATATATATATATATATATATATATATATATATATATGCACATGTTCATGTGTGCACAAAGCCCAAACCAACTATATTCTTCCCCTTCCCTTTTAGGATTCTGCCCACTTCTTGAATATGTTTTTTAAGCCATCTCAGAAGCTGCCACACTCCACAAGCTGATTTGGGATCACAGTCCACTTACTGTACTTCCCAAATAGCTGGTGGAGACCTAATTTGAGGTGTTGAAGAATCATAACACCCCCATATTCAGCCCTCCTGTGACCTCTGCTGGTTGCAAAGCATATTCTTCAGAAAACCTCATTAAGGCAATGAGTATTATAAATGGACTATTTTCTTCCTTCTTGGAATGGAAGTCAACTTATCACAAAGTCACTCACTCAAAGGGCAATTGCTGCTAAATGTAGGAAAAAATACAGACAAGATAATTTGATCAATTCTCCTTTTCAATTAGTCCTCTGGATCCCAGAAAAAAAAAAACACCAATTCACCATCCTTCCAATAAGCAGCAATTTCTTAATGTCTTTTGCTTTCTATTTATTGTGAGAACATTAGTAATGTTGTTCAGTTCTTCTGCTAATGTAATAACTCGCTGGTCATTAGACAAATATCTCACACCTAAATTACCAACAATTAAATGAATGTCCAAAATTATATGATGCCTAATCTTTAAAATTGTGTTCTAGAATTTTTGATTCTTCATATCTGCTGCTCCACATCTACCATTCTGCCAAACTACTATGGAAGCAGAAAAATGATGCACAACACAGAGAGCCATTTTATATTTTAATTTATGTCACGGCTTGCAATGACTAAATAATTTATTACCTGATAACTAGTCTATTGTTGGTGAGTTTCTTTGTAGTTACCTAGACTGGTCAATGGATCCTAGACATCATTTGTCACTAGGATTGTGCTCAAGTCTTTCCAGCATGGGAGAAACTTGCCAAAACTTATACTCCACTAGCATTGCTTTTGAGAACTCAAGATCACCTCCACAATTACACTTGTGCAAACACATGCATGCACAGAGAGAGAGAGAAAGAGAGAGGGGGGAGAAAGACAGAAAGAGAGAGAGAGAAAGGAAGAGAGAAAGACAGAAAGAGAGAGAGAGAGAAAGGGAGAAAAAGAGAGAGAGAGAGAGAGAGAGAGAGAGAAGGAGAGAGAGAGAGGGAGAGAGAGAGAGAGAGAGGGAGAGAGAGAGTGAGAGAGAGGGAGGGAGGGAGAGGGAGGGAGAGAGGGAGAGAGAGTACACAAGGCTGTTGCTGCCTGGGAAATCAAACAACAAAGGATTTACTAAGTATTTACTATGTGCCAGATATTTTAGTAGGTCTGGGAATACAAAGGAAAAAGTGAAATGCTTCTTGCCCTCAAATAGCTTGCATCCCTAATGAGAGAGAGTACATGAATTTAAGCAGGCAGACAGATAGATGGGTAGACAGATAAATAGTCAGGTAGTCAGATAGATAGATAGATAGAAGATGATAGATGGATGAACAGATAGATAGATGGATGAATGGTAGGAAATATGTATGACTTCAATAAGAAGGAAATATATAACAAAATTCAGATGAGGAATTGTTTCTACTAATAGAGGTCACACTTCTATGCAATTTATAGACTTAAAGAGTTTTCTGGAATATTAAAAGAGTGATTTTCAAAACTCACACAACCAGCAATGTGGGACATAGAAATAGACTGGAACCCAGGTCTTGTAGGCTTCAATCTTGATCTTTCACTATCATGCCATGCTTTCTTATATACAAATATGTGTGTGTGTGTTTATACAAATAGATACATACCTCCCAAATGAATGCAAGCTAGTTTGTAAGGAGTACATTAAGAGTTGGGAAAGTTAAGAAAAGACCACATGTCCCTTTCTCTATAGAAAATGGTACTTAAGCTATGTTAAAGTAAATTTCAGAGATGAAAATGAGAAAGAAGTGTATTTCAGATATGGAAGACAGCCATCAAGATTACATTCCACAATCAAAGTGCCCAGGAGTCCTTTTCTTTGAAGAGAAGGCTGGAACACAGAAGCTCTTCCCACTTGGCCCATATAGCTCTCTCTCTCCATAGCTGATGCTGAGAGGTTATATCAGTGCCTTTTTAAGACCAAGAGTAGGAATTCAACATTTAGGAACTCTCCTCTGGACTATATGCCTCTGCCATATGACATCCCTAATGACAATAATTCTCCCAGATCTCTGCAGACCCACACCTGCTTTTAATTCTGCTGTCCTCTCATGACTACTACAGAAAAAAGGCCAATAGAGGAAATGGCAATCTGTTGGCTCACTTTTTAGGTATAGTTCCTGCACCACATAAAGCACTTAATAATGCTTGTCAATTGTCAATAGGCCATACAAAAAAATAACTTTTCTACAAAATCCATTCCAAAAGAGTCCTAGCCAACCAATTCACTTTAAGTACAAAAAAAAACCCATTCATACAGTTTGTTGCATGAGAATAGACACTAATCAATGCATTTTGGAGATAACCTCAAACACTAAGACTTATCCTCTTTTGGCAAGATTATTAAACTTGCAGATCAGATGATATATACAGTTCATGTATATTTTAGCAAATTATTTGACAATGATTTCTTGTTTTTTCTTGTGGAAAAAAATGCAATAATATGAAATAGGTCATAAAATTGATAGATTAAGAATTGGTTAAATGATTCAAAGAATGAATAAGAGACTCAAAGAATACTCATTAATAGTTTAATGCCAACTTAGGAAGGGGGTCTCCAATAGAGAACTCCAGGGATCTGTGCTGCTTAATATTTTTATAAAACACTTGACTACATGGATAATGTATTTGTCAAACTTTAAGATGGCATAAAGCTGAACAGGATGGCAGAATCAATGTCTAACAAGATCTAGATAAACTAAGCTATTGGATTAAATCTAATAAAGTGAAATTCAGAAGAGATTAATGTAAAGTCTTATTCTTGGAATTAAAAAAAAAACAACTTTACAAGTACCAGATAAGTAAAACATAGATAACAATTTGCCAGGAAAAATGTGGGGGTTCAAAAGCTCAATATTAGTCTTGAGACATATTAAAAGGGACATTTTGTGGTTCAGTCATTTTTTAGTCATATCTGACTTTTCTCGACCCCATTTTAGGGTTTGTTTTTTTTTGGCAGAGATCCTTGAGTGATTTGCCATTTCCATCTCCAGTTCATTTTACAGATGAGGAAACTAAGGCAAATATGGTTTTGCCCAGGGTCACACAACTAGTAAATATCTGAGGCAAGATTTGAATTCAAGAGGATGAGCCTTCCTGACTCCAGGCCATGTGCTCTATCCACTATGCTACCTAGTTATCCCTTTAGAAATAAAGAGATAATAGTCCTATTGTACTCATCTTAGATATACAGCATCTGAATACTATGAGCATATAGAAAAATGCAACTACAGTGATGAAGGGCTGTGAATCCATTGAATTTTTTGATAAGTTTAATGAATTACCTCTACTTCATTAAATAAGAAAAGGGGGGGAAAGGAGGTTTCTGGGAAGATGGTGGAGTAGGTTGGTAAATTTCAAGCTCTCAAGATTTCCCCCACAAATAGGACAAATTTGTACCTCAGGGTGAACATAGATTGGTGAAAAATCAAGAAAATTTGAGGTCCTCCTGGTACAACCCAAGAAGAATTGAAGAAAGTCCCTAATTCTGAGATTAATCTGTGTGAAGTACAAACACTTCCAGGCTAGTTCCACAAAAACACCAAGTGGAGAGTTGTGGGGCAAACTGGTTGTGGCTGGAGCTTTATCAGGAACCACAGAAACTTTCATCTCCCAGACTATTTGTGGAGTTGTGGTTTGAGTGTGGGAAGACTGACTGAACTTCAGCTGATTAGGAAAGCCAGACTGAGTTGTGCTGCAGAGACCCAGCCCAGACTCTGAAGGAACCAGCACCCATGAGTGCAAAGGCAGTGGGGCAGGGACACTGCTGGCTATAGGCACTTGCTCGAGGGTAAAACTCTTGGTTTAGGGTTCCTGGCCAGAGGGGAGAGCTGAAGTGAAGCTAGAGGCACCATCTCCCCACCCCATGGTTAAAGATGCTTATACTAATACCTCTTATTTAAAAAAAATGAGGGGCAGCTAGATGATGCAATGGATAGAGTACCAACCCTGAAGTCAGGAGGAGCTGAGTTCAAATTTGACCTGAGACACTTAACACTTCCTAGCTGTGTGATCCTAGGCAAGTCACTTAATCCCAAAATGTCTCAACAAAAACAAATGAATCATCAAAGAAAAAAGAATCTACCATAGAAACTTACTATGGGAACAGGAAAGACTGGGGTTCATCTTCAGAGGAAGACACTGAAAAAAAAAGCTTCTACCCCAAAGAATAATGTGAAATGGCCCTCTTCCCAGAGGTAATTTATAGAAGAACTCAAAAAATAATTTAAAAATCAAATGAGAAACATTGAGGAAAAATAAAAATAAAAACCATCCAGGAATAAAAGGAAAATCTTGAAAAAAAAAGTTAACCAACTAGAAGAGGAGATATAGAATCTCAAAGATGAAAAAAAAACTTTTTGAAAATTAGGATTGTACAAGGGAAAGCCAGTGAAGCTACGAGAAATCAAAAAAATAGCAAAACAGATTATAAAGAATGGAAAAATAGAACAGAATGTGAAATACCTTTTAAGAAAAATGACAGATCTGTAGAATAGATAAAGAGGAGAAAATATAAGAATAATTGGACTTTCTGAAAGTTGTGACTAGAAAAAAAAATTTAATACAATAATGCAAGAAATAATCCAAGAAAATTGTCCTGCAGTGATAGAACATGAAGGGAAAGTAGAAATAGAAAAAAAAATCTACTAATCACCACCCCAATGAAATACTTTGTAGAAAATGCATAGGAATATTATTGCCAAATTTCAAAACCCCCAGATCAAAGAGAAAATTTTGCAAAAAACAAGGAAAAAACCAATATGCTGGAACTATAATTAGAATTGTACAGGACTTATCAGTAGCCACAATAAAAGACTACAGGTCCTGGAATCATATCTACCAACAATAAAAAGAACTAGGCCTGTGGCCAAAACTATCATATCCAGCAAAATTATTTATAATATTTAATGAGGAAAAATGGACATTCAATGAACTTGCAGATTTTCAGGATGTTCTATCAATCAAACCTGAATTTAATAGAAAATTTAATATATAAAAGCCAATATCAAAGATCAATTTCAAGGAACTCAACATGGACAAATTGTTTGTTTTTTTTAATATGGTAAATGTATTTAAGATTGACATCAACAATAGTGTAGCTCAAAAAAAAAGATTGGAATAACCTTAGTGAAAAAATAATTCTTTAAAAATGTTGTTCATTTGTTTTCAATTTTGTCAGACTCTTTGTGATTTGCCATTTCTTTCTCCAGCTCATTTTACAGATGAGGAAACTGAGGCAAACAGGCTGAAATGACTTGCCCATGGTCATACAGCTGGGAGGCATGTGAGGTCAGACTTGAATCTAAGTTTTTCTGACTCTGCCAAGTGCACAAATGACTGACCACCTAGCTGTCCTCTTGAAAATTAGAATTGATCAAATAAAAGCCAATGACTCCATGAGACATTAAAAAATGACAGTCAAATGACCTAAAAGAAAAAGAATAAAATATGAAATTTCTCTTAATAAAAACATCTATAGAGCAGTCTAATAGAAACTATTAAGGAGATAATAGAAAATTATCTCCTTTGATCTATGAACTATATTTTTATTAAAGCTGACTAAGATTGCAAGATATATGGAGCAAATTTCCAAATAGACTATAAAATGTTCTGTAAGTATAATGAGTTGATCCAATCCCCATATGGAAGAAGTTGAAAATTCTGCTTCTAGAAATACTCAACAACATGGGCATTGAAACATGCCAATTTCTAGTGGCAGCTAGGTGACATATGAATAGAGTGTTGGGGCTTAAAGTCAGGAAGAGTTAAGTTCCAATGCAATCTGAGATACTAACTAGCTGTGTGATTCTGAGCAAATCCCTTCACACTGCCCTCAGTTTCTTCATATGTAATATGATTTGAAGAAGGAAATGGAGAAACTAAGCATATCCTAGCTAGAAATTAGAGGGAGTTTACATTATGGCCCCAAACTTCCCAAGACAGACAACAGATTCAGAGCCAGAAGAGATCTTAGTGGTCATCTAGTCTAATGTATTCGTTTTACAAATGATATTGAGATTTCAAAGAAACACTTGCCCAAGGTCAAACAGGCCGTATTTGGCGGTCAGAAAGTCAAACCTATGTCCCCTGATTCCAAGTCTTTCCATTGTACCTCTATACTAATTTGAATAAAATAATTTCCTAATGAAGAAGGAAATGAAAAACCACTCTAGTATCTTTGTCAAGAAAATCCCAAAGGAGGTCATGAAGAATCAGGCATGACTGAAAAATGACTTAACAAGTTTCTGGTGGCTTGTAATTCTAACTTTTCAAAGATTGTAGCTGTTTCCAATACTCCTTCATTCAAAAATAGCATAGAACAAATGCAAAGAGGGAAAGATCAGGGGTCCATATTCATGGAAGACATGTCAATCTCATTAAGAAGGGCCAGAGGTTCCCTCTCATCTCTTACCCAAATACCAGAAGGAAAAGAGATCAACCAGGTGCAAGGTCTTGACTGTCTAGAGCTGTTCTGAATGCACACCAGTCCTGTCTTTGCAGTCAACCCAGACTGAAACCAGTTCTGGACTGTCTATGCATCCTCCAAATTGAGAAGAGCAATTCCATTAGCTGACAAAGCTTCTTCCATAAGCAGGCTCCCCAGCTTCTTATACATGAGGGATAGAGTCAGCTTTCCCTCATCCCCTTAAATAAATAAAATCAGCTATTTGATATTGTAGTGAAATTAATAGGAAAGGGAAGGAAAAGTCTTCCCCACCTTTAACTGAGATTAAGTCTGGTCCCCCAATCACCCATTTGGTATTTTGACCAGAAGGAGAGGACTTGACATTTATACATATTCAATTTTATCTTGTTAGTGGAAGCCCCTGTGCTAGCTTGTTACTACTTTTTCCCCTCGAGGCAATTGGGGTTAAGTGATTTGCCCAAGGTCACTTGGAAGTATTAAGGGTCTGAGATCACATTTGAACTCAGGTCCTCCTGACTTCAGGGCTAATGCTCTATCCACTGCACCACCTAGCTGCCCCTGTTACTACTTTTTGAACCTTGAATTCAATGCATTGGTTCTTCGCTTCAAGCGTTGTGTTACTGACAAACTTGATTAGGAAGTCTTTGTCTTCATCCAATGTGGATAAAAATGTTGTAAAACTATCTATAGAACCTAGAGGCATAGCACTAGAGACCTGTCTCTAACATGACATCAGTCCATTAATCAACAACATTCTTTGGGTGAGGTATTTTAACAAGCTATAAATCTACCCTATAGTACTCTCATTCAGTCTACATCTTGTTTTCAAGAATCATAGATAAAGAGGTAGAAGGGGCCTTAAGCATTATTTGGTCTGCTTCTTTTATTTAAAAAATTTTTGTTGGTATATTTTATTTTTATATCATCACCTGTGCTTACAAAGATAATCCTCTCCTCTCTCCTGCCTAGGAAACCATCCATTAAAACAAAGAATAAAAAAGAAAAGAATAATTGAACAATATCAGCTCTCTGCTTTTATTGCTTTTTTCTTTTTATTCTCCACTTAGCAAACACCAAATAAATTTAGTGTTTGCATATACAAAGTAAAACAGAAAAGCATTGTACATGAAACAGAAAATTGTTAATGTGCACAGCTTGCTTCTCCTTTTAATTATACAACAAAGAATGTGTATCTTTCAGAGTCCTGTTTGTCTGTTTCCTTCTAGTCCTCCTCCTGTTCTTTCCTTCCATTCTTAAATAAATATGGAAATATATGTGCATATGCATACACATATATGTGCACATGTATATGTGTATGTGTGTGTCTGATGACCCTCCTATTTTTTTTTGGAGGGAAGGGCTCAACTCTACCTCACTCCACCAACTGAAAAAAGGAAAACAATCCTATTAATAAATATGCCCAAAGTGGGGCAGCTAGGTGGCGCAGTGGTTAGAGCACCAGCCCTGAAGTCAGGAGGACCTGAGTTCAAATCTGGTCTCAGACACTTCCTAGCTGTGTGACCCTGGGCAAGTCACTTAACCCCAATTGCCTCAGCAAAAAAGCAAAAAAAAAAAAACAAACAAATAAATAAATAAATAAATAAATAAATATGCCCGAAGAAAAAAACTTTCCTCAATGCTCATATTCAAAAATAAGTGTTTTTTTCCTCAAAAATAACAGCCCTCTATCTTCTCCAGGCTGGAAATACAGCGGCTACTCATAGTCTTAAATCCACTCTGAGTAGCTCAGAAACTTTAACCTGTTCTATTTTTTGATCTGGATTGGTTTGCACTTTTTTAGACAACCTGGTAGTACTTTATTCACTGGAATTCACCATATTAATGCCAAATTTAGTATAGCTACCAGATTTACTTAGACCACTGTAGTTCAAAACTCTTTCAACTAAAGGAATCTACCAGTTTCAGCCTCTCCAGTAGCAGATATTACAGGAGTGTGTCACTAGAGATAGATATATAGATCTAGATATAGATATCTATCACTAGATTTAGATATCTAGATCTTTTTCCTCACTTCAAGTCTACCTCTCTGTTAGAAGATGAGTAAAAAAATTCAATTATCAATTCTTGGGAATCACCAATTCCCTCACTAGCTGAGAAAACTAAGGGAGAATCAGTAAAAATTAATTTACCTGAAAATATTTTAAAGTTTTTATTTTATTTTCCCTCCAATTACATATAAAAATTTTGTTTGGTTATACATGTACATTCACTTTTTTTACATATTTCCTTATGAATCATGTTGGGAGAGAAAAATTGGAACAAAAGGGAAAACCACAAGAGAAAAAAAAAACAAAAGGGAGCATAGCATGTGTTGATTTGCATTCAATCTCCATAGTTCTCTCTCTGGATGAGGATAGAGATGAGGATTGCCTTGGATCACTGAACCACTGAGAAGAATCAGGTCTGTCATTGTTGATCATCGCACAATCTTGCTGATGCTGTGTACAATGTTTTCCTGGTTCTGCTTGTTTCATTCATCATCAATTCATGTAAATCTTTCCAGACCTTTCTGAAGTCAGCTTCTTCATCATTTTTCATAGAACAATAAAATTCCATTACTTTCATATGCCATAACTTATTCATCTATTCCCCAATTGATTTTTCCAATTCTTTTCCAATTTCCCAATTTTTCCAATTTTCCATTTTCCAATTCTTTGCCACCATAAAAAAAAGCTGCTACAAACATTTTTGCACATGTGGGTCCTTTTGCCTCCTTTATGATTTCTTCGGGATTCAGACCCAGTAGTACATTAGTAGATTTATTCACAATTTGATACTCCTTTGGAAATAGTTGCAAATTGCTCTCCAGAATGGTCAGGTTTGTTCACAACTCCACCAACATTTTAGTGTCACAGTTTTCCCACATCCCTTCCAGCATTTACCATTATCTTTTCCTGGCATCTTAGCCAATCTGAGAGAGGTGTGAGGTGATAGCTCAGAGTTGCTTTAATTTGCATTTTTCTAATCAATAGTGATTTAGAGCATTTTTTCATATGACTATAGATGCCTTTAATTTCTTTTTTTATTAAAACTTTTTATTTGCAAAACATATATATGGATAATTCTTCAACATTGACCCTTACAAAGTTTTCTGTTACAAATCTTTCCCTCCTAGTCCCCAACCCTCCCCTAGATGGCAGGAAATCCACTAAATGTTAATTATGTTAAAATACTTGACAAGTAGAATATGAATACATATTTCCATACTTATCATTGTTGTGCAAGAAAAAGCATATCTACAAAAAATCTGAGAAAGGAAACACAATGCAAGCAAACATCAATAGAGAGCATGGAAATGTTATGTTGTGGTCTACATTTCATATCCCTCTCTCTGGGTGTATATGGCTTTCTTCACTGAACAATTGGAACTGGTTTGAAACATTTCATTGTTGAAGAGAGCCATGTCCATTAGAATTGATCATCATATAGTATTGTTGTTGCTGTGTATAATGATCTCCTGGTTCTGCTCATTTCGCTCAGCATCAGTCATGCAAGTCTCTCCAGGCCTCCCTGAATTCAACCTGCTGGTCATTTCTTATAGAACAATAATATTCCATAACATTAATATACCATAATTTGTTCAGCCATTCTCCAATTGATGGGCATCCATTCAGCTTCCAGTTTCTAGCCACTACAAAAAGGGCTGC
>JAJPUD010000216.1:789295-808033 GCA_023553655.1 Myrmecobius fasciatus | reverse complement strand
TTTTTTTTTCCCTTGTTACCTTTTTATGTTTCTCTTGTGTTCTGTGTAGATCAAATTTTTTGTTCAGTTCTGGTCTTTTCAGTAGAAATAGGTGAAATTCTCCTATATCATTGAATGACCATCTTCTTCCCTGGAAGATAATGCTCATTCTAGCTGGGTAATTTATCTTGGCTGTAATCCAAGTTCCTTTGCCCTTCAGAATATCTGATTCCAGGCCCTTTGATCCTTCAAAGTAGAAGCTGCTAGGTCCTGTGTGATCCTAATTGTGGCTCCCCGATATTTAAATTGTTTCTTTCTGGCTTCTCATAATATCTTTTCCTTGGTATAATAGTTCTGGAATTTAGCCATGATATTTCTGGGGGACTTAATTTTGGGGTTTCTTTCAGGAGGTGATCAATGGACTGTTTCAATAAGTATTTTGCCTTCTGGGTCTCAAATATCAGGGCAGTTTTCTTTTATGATTTCCTTGAAGATAGTGTCTAGGTTCTTTTTTTCATCATGGCTTTCAGGAAGCCCTATAATCCTTAGATTGTCTCTCCTAGATCTATTTTCCAGGTCAGTTGTTTTTCCTAGGAGATATTTCATGTTTTTCTCTATCTTTTCATTTTTTTGTTTTTGTTTGACTGATTCTTGAAGTCTTGATGAGTCATTCATTTCCAATTGTTCGATTCTAATTTTTAATGTCTTATTTTCTTCAGTTACTGTTTTTAGTTCCTTTTGCAATTGACCAATAACATTTTTTTGTTCATTGCATTCTTTTTCCATTTTTTCTATTTTATTTTGCAGTGATCTCATTTAATTTCCCCATGTTTCTTCTAACTCTCTTTTAAGATTTTTTATGCAATCTTCAAAGAAAGCCTTGTGACATGGAGACCAGTTTATGTCTCTCTTTGGGGCTTTTTCTGGAGTTGCTTTACCTTTAGGGGCCTCAGGATTTGAGGTCTGTTCTTCCCTCTCTCCATAAAAGTTGTCTATGGTGAGAGCTCTTTTTGGTTCTTTATTCATTTTTTTAAAGGTATGAGGTCTGTTTAAGGCAAAGGTGAGACAGCTGCTTTAATTTGCCCTGGGGCAGTTCTGCTGATTGAGTTATTTCAGGTACTGGGCAGTTCTGCTGATTGAATTATGTCAGGTGCTGGGCAGTTCTGCTTTAGTTCACCCTGGGTCAGTTCTGTTGATTGAATTATTTCAGGTACTGGGCAGTTCTGCTGATTGAATTATTTCAGGTGCTGATCAGTCCTACTGATTGATCGCCCTAGGGTGCTGTCTAATGACAGCTAGGTCTGATGCTAATCAGGGGTTCAGTGGTTAACAATCTACCCCCCACAAAAGGCAGACCCTCCAAACCACCTGCCCACAATCAGGATAGATTGGCCCAAGAGGCCCACAGAAGACTCCTAGGTGTGTGAAAAGTACAACGCTCCCACCCCTGTTCCGACTCCTGTTCCAGTGTCCTGCTCCAGCTCCCTGACCTGGTCTCCCTGTGCTGCAATCTGGGTTCAGCAGACCACCCCACTGCCCAATTAAGACAGACCTGCTTTGAAGTTCTTCTAGAGTATCTTCTTCTAGAATCGTGTTGTCCTCCAGATATTGTGGATTTTTTTGCTTCAAAATCAGTCTAGAGGCTTCATATATTGTTGGTTTGAGGGAAGGTTAGAGGAGGTTACAGAGACTCATGTCTGATCTTCACCATCTTGGCTCCACCCCCGGAAGTGAGTTTGATAACTTTTTGAGCATAGTTCCAAATTCCTCTCCAGAATGGCTGTATCTGTTCACAGTTCCACCAACAATGTATCAGTGTCCCAGTTTTCCCACATCCCCACCAACATTCATCATTATCATTTCCTCTCATTTCAGTCAATCTGACAGGTGTGTAATGGTACCTCAGAGTTGTCTTAATTTGCATTTCTTTGACCAGTAGTGATTTGAAGCACCTTTTCATATGATTACAAATAGTTTTGATTTCATCATCTGAAAATTGTTCATATCCTTTGACCATTTTTCGATTGGAGAATGGCTTGAATTCTTTTTTTTTCTTCAAGACATGTGTTTTTCTTTTTTCATTAAAGCTTTTTATTTGCATAACATATGTATGGGTAGTTGTTCAGCACTGATCTTTACAAAGCTTTTTATTACAAATTTTACCCCCTGTCCCCTCCCCTCCCCTGGATGGCAGGATGTCCACTACATGTTAATAATGATAAAATACTTGACAAGTTGTTTTGCAAGAAAAGTGCTAAGAACAAGAAAAAACATAATTAGATAAAGGAAACACAATGCAAGCAAACATCATTAGAGAGCATGAAAATGTTGTGCTGTGGTCCACATTTCATATCCCTCTCTCTGGGTGTATATGGCTTTCTTCACTGAACAGTTGGAACTGGTTTGAGACATTTCTTTGTTGTAGAGAGCCATGTCCTTCAGAGTTGATCATTATATAGTATAGTTGTTGCTGTGCATAATGATCTCCTGGTTCTGCTTGTCTCACTCAGCATCAGTTCATGCAAGTCTCTCCAGGCCTCTCTGAAATCATCCTGCTGGTTGTTTCTTACAGAGCAATAATATTCCATAACATTCATATACCATAATTTATTCTGCCACTCTCCAATTGATGGGCATCCATTCAGTTTCCACTTAGTAGCCACTACAAAAAGGGCTGCCACAAACATTCTTGCACATATGTGTCCCTTTCCCTCCTCTAAGATCTCTTTGGAATATAAGACCAATAGAAACACCAAAGGGTATGCACAGCTTGATAACTTTTTGAGCATAGCTCCAAATGCTCTCCAGAATGGTTGGATCCATTGACAGTTCCACCAACAATGTACTAGAGTCCCAGCTTTGCCACATCCCCTCCAGCATTCATCGTTATCTTTTCCTGTCATTTTAGCCAATCTGACAGGTATGTAGTGTTACCTCAGAGTTGTCTTAATTTGCATTTCTCTGATCAATAATGATTTGGAGCAACTTTTCATATGACTAGAAATGGTTTTAATTTCATCACCTGAAAATTGTCTGTTCATATCCCTTGACCATTTATCTATTGAAGAGTGGCTTGAATTCTTATAAATATGAGACAATTCTCTATATATTTTAGAAATGAGGCCTTTATCAGAACCATTAAATGTAAAGATGATTTCCCAGTTTGATGCTTCCCTCCTAATCTTTCTGCATTTGTTTTGTTTGTACAGAAACTTTTTAAGTTAATCAAAGTTATCCATCTGGTGTTCAATTAGGAGTTCCAGGTCTTATTTGGACATAAATTTATTCCATCTCCACAGGTCTGAGAGATAAACTATATTACGTTCCTCTAACTTGCTTACAAAGTCCCTCTTTATATCTAGATCATGAACCCATTTAGATCTTATCTTGGTATGTGGTGTTAGGTATGGGTCAACCCCTAATTTCTTCAACACTAGTTTCCAATTTTCCCAGCAGTTTTTGTCAAATAGTGAGTACTTATCCCAGAAGCTGGGGTCTTTGGGTTTATCAAACACTAAATTGCTATAGTTATTGCCTAGTTTGTCCTGTGATTCTATCCTATGCCACTGATCGACTACTCTATTTCTTAGCCAGTACCAAATGTTTTTGATGACCGCTGCTTTATAATATAGTTTTAGATCTGGTACAGCAAGGCCACCTTCATCAGTCTTTTTTTTTTCATTAATTCCCTTGAAATTCTTGACCTTTTGTTCTTCCAGATGAACTTTGCTACTATTTTTTCTAGATCTGTAAAATAATTTCTTGGGAGTTTGATTGGTATAGCACTAAATAAGTAAATTAGTTTGGATAGTATTGTCATTTTTATTATATTTGCTCGGCTTATCCATAAGCACTTGATGTTTTTCCAATTGACTAGGTCTGACTTTATTTGTGTGGAAAGTGTTTTGTAGTTTAGTTTGTATAGTTTCCAAATAGATTCCCAAATATTTTATAGTATCAGCATTTATTTTGAAGTGAATTTCTTTTTGTACCTCTTGCTGGTGAACTTTGTTGGTAATATATAAAAATGCTGATGATTTATGTGGATTTATTTTGTATCCTGCAACTTTGCTAAAGTTGTGAATTGTTTCTAGTAATTTTTTAGTTGAGTCTCTAGGGTTCTCTAAGTACACCATCATGTCATCTGCAAAGAGTGATAATTTGGTTTCTTCATTACCTACTCTAATTCCTTTTATCTCTTTTTCTTCTCTTACTGTCAAAGCTAACATTTGTAATAAAATATTAAATAATAATGGTGACAGTGGGCAGCCTTGTTTCACTCCTGATCTTATTATGAATGGTTCTAGTTTGTCTCCATTACATATGATGCTTGCTGATGGTTTTAAGTAGGTGCTACTAATCATTTTAAAGAAAAGCCCATTTATTCCTATACTCTCTATATGTCAGATTTTATCAAAAGCTTTTTCTGCATCTATTGAAATAATCATATGGTTTTTGTTAGTTTGGTTATTAATATAATTGATTATGCTAATAGTTTTCTTAATATTGAACCAGCGTTCCTGATATAAATCCTACTTGGTCATAGTGTATTATCCTGGGGATGACTTTCTGTAATCTCATTGCTAATATCTTATTTAAAATTTTTGCATCGATATTCATTAGGGCAATGGGTCTATAGTTTTCTTTCTCTGTTTTCTCCCTACCTGGGTTAGCTATCAGCACCATATCTGTATCATAGATAGAATTTGGTAGTACACCTTCTTTCCCTATTTTTTCAAATAGTTTATGTAATATTCAAATTAATTTTTCTTTGAATGTTTGGTAGAATTCACATCTAAATCCATCTGGCCCTGGAGATTTTTTCTTAGGGAGTTGATTAATAGCTTGTTCTATTTCTTTTTCTAAAATGGGTCTATTTAAATAATTAATTTCCTCTTTTGTTAACCTGGGAAATCTATATTTTTGTAGATATTCCTCCATTTCATTTAGATTATCAAACTTATTGTCATAAAGTTGGGCAAAGTAACTCCTAATTATTACTTTAATTTCCTCTTCATGAGTAAAGTTCTCCCTTATCATTTTTGAGACTAACAATTTGATTTTCCTCTTTCCTTTTTCTAATCAAATTAACTAAAGGCTTATCTATTTTGTTGGGTTTTTCATAAAACCAATGCTTAGTTTTATTTATTACTTCAATAGTTTTCTTATTTTCAATTTTATTAATCTCCCCTTTTATTTTCAGAATTTCCAATTTGGTATTTAATAGACGGTTTTTAATTTGCTCTTTTTCTACTTTTTTTAATAATAAGCCCAAGTCATTGATCTTCTCTTTCTCTATTTTATGCAAGTAAGCATCTAGAGATATAAAATTACCCCTTATAACTGCTTTGGCCATATCCCACAAATTTTGTTATGTTGTCTCATTATTGTCATTATCCTGGATGAAATTATTGATTGTGTCTATGATTTCCTCTTTCACCCATTCATTCTTTAAAATTAGATTATTTAATTTCCAATTAACGTTTGGTCTATTTTCTCCTGGCCTTATATTACATGTGAGTTTTTTTGCATTGTGATCTGAAAAGGATGCATTTACTATTTCTGCTTTTCTGCATTTGATTTTGAGGTTTTTATGCCCTAACATATGATCAATTTTGTTTAAATTCCATGAACCCCTGAGAAAAAAGTATACTCACTTCTATAGCCTTTCAGTTTCCTCCAAAGACCTATCATACCTAACTTTTCTAACATTTTGTTTACCTCCCTAACTTCTTTCTTATTTATTTTGTGGTTTGATATATCTAATTCTGAGAGAGCAAGGTTGAGATACCCCACTAGTATAGTTTTACTGTCTATTTCTCCTTGCATCTCTGTTAGTTTCTCCTCTAGGAATTTGGATGCTATACCACTTGGTGCATATATGTTTAATATTGATACTGCTTCATTATCTATGGTACCCTTTAGTAAAATATAGTTTCCTTCCTTATATCTTTTAATTAGATCTATTTTTGCTTTTACTTGATCTGAGATAAGGATTGCTACCCCTGCTTTTATCTTGTTCACCTGAAGCATAAAAGATTCTGCTGCAGCCCTTTATCTTCACTCTGTATGTATCTCTACATTTTAGATGTGTTTCCTGTAAACAACACAGTGTAGGATTCTGGCTTTTAATCCAGTCTGCTATCTGCTTCCCTTTTATGGGAGAGTTCATCCTATTCACATTCACAGTTAAAATAACTTATTCTGTATTTCCTGCCATCTTATTTACCCAAAGTCATGTTTTTCTCTTTCCTTTCTTCTTTCTCCCTTCCCCCTCCCCAGTATTTTGTTTTTGATGACCACCTCCCTCTAACAGTCCTCCCCCCTTTTTTACACCTTTCCCCTAATCTTTCTATTTTCCCTTCTATTAGTCTATCCCTTTCTTTTCCTCCTTTGCCTCCTACTTGCCTATAAGGAGAGACAAGGTTTTCTGTGAAACCAAATGTGTCTGATATACTCTTTTAGAGCCCAATCTGATGAGAGTAAGATTTACACAATGGTCATCGCCCTCCCTTTTTTCCCTCAATTATATTAGATTTTCTCTGCCTCTTCATGAAATTTTACCTTATTTTTACCTCCTTTTATTTTACTTTATTTTACCTCCTTTCCCCTCTTTTTCCAGTATGATGGACCTTCCATCTCTAATTTCTTTTCCATAATTATCAAAGTAAAATCAAATTATATCCCCATTCTTTAAGGATACCCATAGTGGAAATATAATTCTCAAGAGTTCTTTCCTTTTTACCTTTTTATGCTTCTCTTGAGTTCTGTGTCTGGAGGTCAAATTGTTTGTTCAGATCTGGTCTTTTCATTAGAAATAGGTGAAATTCTCCTGTATCATTGAATGACCATTTTCTTCCATGGAAGATAAATGCTCATTCTAGCTGGATAGGTTATTCTTGGCTCATGTCTGCCTTTGTGGCTTCCTCTGGGGTTGCTTTCCGTTTAGGAACCTCAGGATCTGGGTCTGCCCTTCTTTCTCTTCATAAAAGCTGTCTATGGTAAGAGCTCTCTTCTGCTTCTTACTCATTTTTTAGAGCTTGAGTTCTGATTAAAGCAGGGGACCGGTAGCTGTTTCAATTTGCCCTGGGGCAGTTCGCGTAGTTGACTTCTGGTGCAGGGCTGGTCGGCCTAGGTCCATGCTCTCAGCTGCTCTCAATTCACCCTTTACCAAAGGCAGATCCGCCAAAGCACCTGCCCGCAAGCAGAGCAAAGTGGCCCTAGCATCTCCCAGGGACTTCCTGGGTGCCTAGATTCTGTCATGCTCCATCCTAGCCCCGTCTCCTGCCCCTGCTGCGCACTGGCGCCTGATCGTGGCAAGCAGCCCAATCCCCTGCCCGTCTGAAACAGACTTGCTCCGGGAGTTCTTCTAAGGTAATTTTTTTATAGAAGTGTATTGTACTCCAAGTGTTTGATGGATCCTTCACTCCAGAACCAATTAAGAGGCTTAATTTGTTCTGGGTCTGAGGGAAGATCAGAGGAGCTCACAGAGAGTGGTGTCTGCAGTCTGCCATCTTGGCTTCACCCCCATGCCTTTAATTTCTTATCTGAAAATTGTCTGTTCAAATCTTTTAACCATTTATCAATTGGGGAAAGATTTGTATTCTTATAAATTTGACTTAGTTCTTTATATATTTTAGAAATGAGGCCTTTTTCAGAAACACTAGTTATAAAAATGGTTTGCCAGTTTTCTGCTTCCCTTCTAATCTTGGCTGCATTGGTTTTTTTTGTTTGTTTGTTTTTTTTGCAAAACCCTTTTAATTTAATGTGATCACATTTGTCCATTTTGCATTTCATAATGTTCTCTAGGGTTTTTTGGCCATAAATTCCTTCCTTCTTCAAAGATCTAATAGATAAACTATCCTTTGGTCTCCTAATTTGCTTATAGCATCACTATTTATGCCTAAATTATATGCCCATTTTGACCTTATTTTGATATAGAATGTGAGATGTGTAGGTTTTTGCAGAGTTTCTTACATATTATTTTCCATTTTTCCCAACAATTTTTGTGGATTATTGAATTCTTATCCGAGAAATTGAAATTTGGAGATTTATCAAATACTTGATTACTATAGTCATTGATTACTGTGTTATGTATATCTAACCTATTCCAATGATCCATCACTCTGTTTCTTAGCCAGTACCATGTAGTTCTGATGACTGCTGCTTTATAAATAGAGTTTTAGGTCTGATACTACTAGGCCACTCTCATTTGTATTTTTTTTTCATTAATTCCCTTGATACTCTTGATCTTTTATTCTTCCAGATGAATTTTGTTATTATTTTTCTAGCTCTATAAAATAATTTTTTGGAAGTTTGATTGGTATGGTATTGAAAAGTAGGCTAATTTAGGTAGAATTGTCATTTTATTATATTAACAGCCTATCATGAGCAATTAATATTTTTCCAATTGTTTAAATCTGATTTTATTTGTGTGTAAAGTGTTTTGTAATTGTGTTCATATAGTTCCTGGGTTTGTCTTAGCAGGTAGACACCCAAATATTTTATTTTGTCCCCAATTATTTTAAATGGAATTTCTTTTTTTATCCTTTGCTGCTGGACTTTGTTAGTAACATATAGAATGCTGATGATTTGTGAGGATTTATTTTATGACCCGCAACCTTGCTAATTGTTTCAAGTAGATTTTTGGATAAATCTCTAGAATTTTGTAAGTATATCATCATCATCTATAAAGAGTGATAGTTTTATCTCCTCATTGCCTACTCTAATTCCTTCCATTTCTTTTTCTTTTCTTATTGTTAAAGCCAACATTTCTAGTACAATATTGAATCATAGTGGTGATAATGGGCATCCTTGTTTCACTCCTGATCTTATAAGGTATGCATCTAGCTTCTCCCCATTACAAAAAAAAATGCCTGCTGATGGTTTTAAATAGATGCTTCTTGTCATTTTAAGGAAAATTCTATTTATTCCTTTGCTCTCTAGTGTTTTTAATAGGAATAAGTGCTGTGTTTTGTCAAAAACTTTTTTCTGCCTCTTGAGATTATCATATCATTTCTGTTAGTTTTGTTATTGATATAGTCAATTATGCCAATAATTTTCCTTATATTAAGTCAGCCCTGCATTCCTGGTATAAATCACATTTAGTCATAGTGTATTATCTTGCTGATAAATTGTTGTAATTTCTTGCTAATATTTTATTTAAGATTTTTGCACCAATATTCATTAGGGAAATTGGTCTGTAATTTTCTTTCTCTGTTTTGGCTCTTCCCAATTTAGGTATCAACATTACATTTGTGTCATCAGTCCTTTGGAATCACCAGTCCTGTCACCAGCTTAGGAAATTGAGGAAGAACCAGTAAGTTTAATTTACCTAAGGGTTAAAAAAGTTTTTTTAAGTGAAAAGACAGGATTTAAACTCAAGTTCAAAGCTAACAAATACTCTCTCCATAGTTGTCACGTGATTTTGTTTAATTTCTTGTTAAGGATAAGATACTCTCAATATGTCATTCCTCTGATATATTTTTTCTAATACTTTAAAGATTTAGGATTTTAATGTGTGAGTACTTGCTTAGTCAAGAAGGAACAGTCATCATCACTACCTCCTCGGTCTTACTAGACAGTTTATTGAATTGCACAATTAAAAAAAAAATCGTTACCTAGTTTCCAATCCACATCCAAATTGGAAGGCTCTCTAGTTCACTACGACCAACTCATAGCCTTTAAAGACCCAGGATCAATTTCATGTCATAGCAAGTCACTGGAAAGACTTTAATTGAGCTTCCAGTCTAACACTATAAACACACACACACACACACACACACACACACACACAGTGAAACAGACAGGCAGAGAGAGAGACAGAGACAGAGAGACAAAGGAGAGAGAGACAGAGGGACAGAGAGACAGAGGGGAGAGAGAGAGAGAGACAGAGAGAAAGAGAGAGAGAGAGAGAGAGAGAGAGAGAGAGAGAGACCATACACAAAATAAAAAGCTTACCTTGCTGAATTCAAGCTGCAGCTGCATCTTTCCCTACTTACCTAAAGGCATACTTGAGTTAGTACCTCTCTTACCATCAGGTCTAATGAATGCCAAGACAACAGCTTGCAACTATGCTTACAACCACAGGCAACAGTGATTGCCATAAACAGATGTACTAAGTATCTATATCTATGTTGGAAATGCCAACATATTTACTCATGGTATAAACTTTACCTGCTCCTTTATGCTCTAGTTACCCTAGAGTTTCTGTAGCCTCAGGATTATAGAAACATCCTGGGGAAATCTCTCCTACAATGACTGAATTTTTTTAAATAAAGCATTCCATTTAGTAAAAAAAATTGAACTAGAACTCTCAATATATGTCTATTTTCTTTAAAATAAATTCTGTAATATTTTACTGCATTAATTATACACAGAAAATATATAAAAATAGACATCATAATAGGCTGAGACAAAGATAAAATGAAATTTTATACTAGTGTCAATATGAAGTTGCTAGATTGAAGGGGACAGGTTTGAGAGATAAGGACATCAAGATGAAATCTGACAACTGAATGGCTAAAGAAGAAGAGAGAAAGAAAAAAATTAAAGATGACATCAAGATGGAGAGAATTCTGATAACTTGAAGGATGATGGTTCCCTCAACAGCAAAAAGGAAATTTGGACACAGGTTAAGTTTGAGGGAAAGATAATGTAGTGATATTTGATGAAGATCACAATCCATCCATACTTGCTTAGGCAGCTGGGTTGGGACCTGGAATCAAAAACCTGTTGAGCCATTTTCTTCTCCAGCTCATTTTACAGATAAGGAAATTGAGGCAAATAGGATTAAGAGAGTTGCCCAGGATCACATAATAAGTCTCTGAGGTTGAATTTGAACTCCAGCTGGTACCCTATCCCCATCTAACTCATCTAGTTTCAAATCTAGCCTCAGACACTCACAATTGGGTGATGTTGGGCAAGTTGCTTAATCTCTATTTACTTTCATTTCTTCATCTGTAAAACGAGTATTATAATAATAACACCTATCTCAGAGTTGTTTAAAGGATAAAATGAGATGTTTATGAGACATTTTACAAAACAGCTATTTTTATTGTCATTTGTTATCCTATGTGATTCACTCTGTCCCATCCAAAATTAAAGGGATACATGTGAACCCTTACTCAGAAGTCATTGTCCCTAGGCATAGAGCCCACCTTCAGATATTGTGCCTGCTATCGTCCCAAGATGATCTGAGGACATAGGATGGGGATGCTGAATTTTCCAAATGACACCTTCATCATTACTGTTCTAGGATAAGCAGTAGGTTATAACTGCCCTTAAGAGCCAGCGTCTCAGAAGGAGATCAGAAGGAGAAAGGGAAGTGATAAGTAGGAGACTTTTAGTGGGGATAAGGCTAGTTGTGGAGGTGTTGGAGACAAACCCGGTATTATTTATTGAGGAGAGTGGGACACAGGCCATCTTCTCACCCTCTAGTGGAACACATACTCCCTAAGACCAGGCATTCATTTTGGAGACCATCGCTCTATCAAACTATAAAATTCTAGTAGCATCCTTTCTTGTCCTTGAAGCATCCCATTCTCCATCCTTACAAAAGATATACTCTGATCTTGAAAGAGTTTGGGAACTAAAAGGCAAAGGCAATATGGCTAAAAATAGTGATCTGACTTGTGTCCCTGCTCATTTCAGGTGCCAATAATAAGTGTGTTCCTATTTTTCACAAGGGACACTGCACACTCACAGGCTTCCCTGTCTAAATCATAGCATTTAGAGCTGAAATCAACTCTATAAATCATCTAGCACAACCCTTTCATTTTACAGAGAAGGAAACAAAAATCCAGAAATAACACAGGATCAAAGACCTAAAGCAGACCTTAGAAACCTTCTTGTCCATCCCTCTCATTTTGTAGCCCATGGTGTGGGGATGATTTTCAAAAGTTACAGGGGTCATAAGCATCAAAATCAAGATTTGAAGCCAGTTCCCCCACACCAGAGCCAGGATTTTTCCTATAATATCACCTACTCTTCTAGATTCTAACTCCAATGCTCTTTTGATTATATCATGTTGCCTTTCTTTAGCAGTCAAAAAAGCCAATATAATCTTTGTTGTTGTTTAGTTCTTTTTCAGTCATGAGCAACTCTTCCTGACCCCATTTAGGAATTTTTGGGGCAAAGATACTGGAGCAGTTTGCCATTTCCTTCTCTAGTTCAGGGAACTAAAGCAAATAGAGTTAAATGACTTGTTTCTGAGGTCAGATTTGAACTCAGGTTTTTCTGATTTCTGACTCAGCACCCTATCCAACGTATCACCTAAAAAAGGCATATTGCTATTGAGTTGTTTTATTTATCTTCAATTCTTCATAGATCCATCTAAAGTTTTCTTGGTGAAGATACTATAGTAGATACTATTTCCTTCTTTAGTTCATTTTAAGATGAGGAAATTTAGGCAAAGAGAGTTAAGTGACTTGCCCTAGGTCACACAGCTAAAGTCTGAGGCTGGATTTGAATTCAAGGAGGAGCCTTACTCATTCTGAGCCCAGTACTCTATTCATTGCCCCATCTAGCTGTTCAAAAGAACCCCAGGGGAGGGGGTGGAGCCAAGATGGCAGAGTGAAAAGGTGACTCTCTGCCTCTCCTCCGATCTTCTCTCAAATCAACAATAAAATAAGCCTCTGAACTGATCTTCAAGTCAACAAACTCAGAAATATTTGGACACTTTTCTGAAGAACTTCATATCAGGTTTGTCTAACTAGGACAGAGAGATAAATAGAGGACTCCTGTGTAGGCTGGAAGTGAGGGTGGGACTCAGCTCAGCTCATCATGGCAGAAATTCCAAACTCCAAACTCCAAATTCCAAACACCTGGAGTTTATCTGAGGCACTCGGGACACTCTGCCCTGATTGGGGGCAGGTGTTCTGGCAGACTTGCCTTGTTTAAGGAGTAATTCGGACTTAGTCCTAGCCTCCACTGGCCCAGCACCTTAAGTTAATTTGCCGAAATGCCCCAGGGCATAGAACGTCAGCCTCCTTTCAGCCGCAGTTTTTTTTTCCCTACCTTAAAGAGATATCCACACTGTCTAAAAAAAATGAAGAAGCAAAAGACAGCTCTCACCATAGACAGCTTTTACCAAGACAAAGAAGCCACGACCCCAGATCCTGAGGTTTCTTTAGACAAAATACCAGAAGAAGGTATTAAAGACCATCACTGGTCACTTTTTCAAAAGGCCTTTCTGGAAGATTGCATAAAGAACCTCAAAAGAGAGCTGGAGGATACATGAGAAAATAAACTGAAATCAGTGCAAGAAGGATATGATGCCCTGCAAAAGAGATATGAAAAAGACACCAATTTATTGAAAAATAAAATTAGTGAAGTGGAAAAAGAGTGCAATGAACAAAAAATTCAATTGGCCAGTTACAAAAGGAGCTTAAAAAGGTCACTGAAGAAAACAACGCTTTAAAAATAAGAATTGAACAAATGCAAGTGAATGACTCACTAAGACTTGAAGAATCAGTCAAACAAAAACAAAATAATGAAAAATTAGAAGAAAATATGAAATATCTCCTAGGAAAAACAACTAACTTGGAAAATAGATCTAGGAGAGACAATCTAAGGATTATTGGACTTCCTGAAAGCTATGATGAAATAAAGAATCTAAACACTATCTTCGAGGAAATCCTGAAAGAAAACTGCCCTGAGATTGTAGAATCAAAAGGCAAAATCACCATTGAAAGAATTCACCGATCACCTCCTGAAAGAGACCCCAAAATTAAAACCCCAAGGAATATCGTGGCTAAATTTCAGGACTATAGCACCAAGGAACAGATTCTGCTAGCAGCTAGAAAGAAACAATTCAAATACCAAGGATCAATAATTAGAATCACACACTATCTGTCAGCCTCCACATTGAAGGATCGAAGGACCTGGAACCAGATATTCCGAAGGGCAAAGGAACTTGGATTACAGCCAAGAATAACTTATCCAGCTAGAATGAGCATTATCCTCCAGGGAAGAAGATGGTCATTCAATGATATAGGTGAATTTCACCTATTTCTAATGAAAAGACCAGATCTGAACAAGAAATTTGACATCCAAACACAGAACTCAAGAGATGCATAAAAAGGTAAAAAGGAAAGGACTCTTGAGAACTTTATTTTTACTAGGGGGATACTTAAAGTTTGGGGGTATAATTAACTAGATATTACTTTGATAATATGAAAAAGAAAACTAGAGGGTGAAAGGTTGTCATACTGGGGAAAAGAGGGAAAAAGTGATAAAATAAGATCTAAAAAAAAAGGAGGTAAAAACAAGGTAAAACCACTTGAAGAGGCAAGGAAAACCTAATATAATTGAGAGAAAGAGGGGAGGGAGATGAGCATTGTGTAAATCTTACTCTCATCAGGTTGGGCTCTAAAAGTGTATATCAGACATTTGATTTCAGATAGAAACTTGTCTGTTGCTAGAGGGAAGTGGGAGGGAAAGGAGGAAAAGTAAGGGACAAACTAATAAAAGGGAAAATAGAAGAATCAGGGGAAAGGAGTAAAAACAGGGGGAGGGGATCTAAAGGATGGAGTATTGTTTGGGGGAGGGGGTCATCAAAAACAAAGTACTGAGGAGGGGGGAAGGGAGAAAGGGGAGAGGAAAGGGGAAAACATAACTTGGGTAAATAAGATGGCAGGAAATAAAGAATTAGTTATTCTAACTCTGAATGTGAATGGGATGAACTCTCCCATAAACTGCATGTGGATATCAGACTGGATTAAAAACCAGAATCCCACAATATGTTGTCTACAAGAAACACATCTAAAACATAGTGACACATATAGGATGAAGGTAAACGGCTGGAGCAGAAAATATTATGCTTCAGGTGAACAAAAAAAAGCAGGGGTAGCAATCCTTATCTCAGATCAAGTAAAAGCCAAGATAGATCTAATCAAAAGAGATAAGGAAGGAAACTATATTTTATTAAAGGGTACCATAGATAATGTAGCAATATCAATACTAAATATATATGCACCAAGTGCAATAGCATCCAAATTCTTAGGGGAGAAATTAAGAGAGATGCAAGAAGAAATAGACAGCCAAACTATACTAGTGGGGGATCTCAACCTTGCTCTCTCAGAATTAGATAAATCAAATCACAAAATTAACAAGAAAGAAACTAGGGAGATAAACCAATTTTTAGAAAAGCTAGGAATGATAGATCTATGGAGAAAGTTGAATGGAGACAGTAGGGAGTTTACTTTTTTCTCAGCAGTCCATGGAACCTATACAAAAATTGACCATGTGTTAGGGCATAAAAACCTCAAAATCAAATGCAGAAAGGCAGAAATAGTAAATGCATCTTTTTCAGATCATGATGCAATAAAAATCACATGCAATATAAGGCCAGGAGAAAACAAACCAAAAGTTAATTGGAAATTAAATAATCTAATCCTGAAGAATAAATGGGTGAAAGAGCAAATCATAGACACAATCAATAATTTCATCCAGGAGAATGACAATAAGGAGACAACATACCAAAATTTGTGGGATATGGCTAAAGCAGTTATAGGGGCAATTTTATATCTCTAGATGCTTACTTGCATAAAATAGAGAAAGAAAAGATCAACGAATTGGGCTTATTATTTAAAAAACTAGAAAAAGAACAAATTAAAAACCCTCAATTAAATACCAAATTGGAAATTCTAAAAGTAAAAGGAGAAATTAATAAAATTGAAAATAAGAAAACTATTGAATCAATAAATAAAACTAAGAGTTGGTTCTATGAAAAAACTAACAAAATAGATAAGCCTTTAGTTAATTTGATAAGAAAAAGGAAAGAGGAAAATCAAATTGTTAGTCTCAAGAATGATAAGGGAGAACTTTCCTCCAATGAAGAGGAAATTAGAGCAATAATTAGGAGTTATTTTGCCCAACTTTATGCCAGTAAGTTTGATAATCTAAATGAAATGGAGGAATATCTACAAAAATATAGATTGCCCAGATTAACAGAAGAGGATATAAATTATTTAAATAGCCTCATATTAGAAAAAGAAATAGAACAAGCTATTAATCAACTCCCTAAGAAAAAATCTCCAGGGACAAATGGATTTACATGTGAATTCTACCAAACATTCAAAGAACAATTAATTCCAATACCACACAAACTATTTGAGAAAATAGGGACAGAAGGTATACTGCCAAAATCCTTCTATGAGACCGATATGGTGCTGATAGCTAAACCAGGTAGGGTGAAAACAGAGAAAGAAAACTATAGACCAATTTCCCTAATGAATATTGATGCAAAAATTTTAAATAAGATATTAGCAATGAGATTACAGAAAGTCATCCCCAGGATAGTACACTATGACCAAGTAGGATTTATACCAGGGATGCAGGGCTGGTTCAATATTAGGAAAAGTATCAGCATAATTAATTATATTAATAACCAAATTAACAAAAACCATATGATTATCTCAATAGATGCAGAAAAAGCCTTTGATAAAATCCAACACCCTTTCCTATTAAAAACACTAGAGAGAATAGGAATAAATGGGCTTTTCCTTAAAATGATCAGTAGCATCTATTTAAAACCATCAGCAAGCATCATATGTAATGGAGACAAACTAAAACCATTCCCAATAAGATCAGGAGTGAAACAAGGCTGCCCACTGTCACTATTACTATTTAATATTGTATTAGAAATGTTAGCTTTAGCAATAAGAAAAAGAGATAAAAGGAATTAGAGTAGGTAATGAAGAAACCAAATTATCACTCTTTGCAGATGACATGATGGTATACTTAGAGAACCCTAGAAACTCAGCTAAAAAACTACTAGAAACAATTCACAACTTTAACAAAAAGGCAGGATTCAAAATTAATCCACATAAATCATCAGCATTTTTATATATTACCAACAAAATTCAGCAGCAAGAGATACAAAAAGAAATTCCATTCCAAACAGCAGATGATAGGATAAAATATTTGGGAATCTATCTGCCAAGGAAAAGTCAGAAACTATACGAACTAAACTACAAAACACTTTCACACAAATAAAATCAGACCTAATCAATTGGAAAAATATTAAGTGCTCATGGGTAGGCAGAGCAAACATAATAAAAATGACAATACTACCCAAACTAATCTACTTATTTAGTGCCATACCCATCAAACTCCCAAGAAATTACTTTACAGATCTAGAAAAAATAGCAGCAAAGTTCATTTGGAAGAACAAAAGGTCAAGGATTTCAAGGGGATTAATGAAAAAAAAGGCAGATGAAGGTGGCCTCGCTGTACCAGATCTAAAAGTATATTATAAAGCAGCAGTCATCAAAACCGTTTGGTACTGGCTAAGAAATAGATCAGTCAATCAGTGGCACAGAATAGGTTATCAGGACAACCTAGGCAATAACCTTAACAATCTAGTGTTCGATAAACCCAAAGACCCCAGCTTTTGGAATAAGTACTCACTATTCGGCAAAAACTGCTGGGAAAATTGGAAACTAGTGTGGAAGAAATTAGGGCTTGACCCATACCTAACACCACATACCAAGATAAGATCTAAATGGGTTCATGATCTAGATATAAAGAGGGACTTTGTAAGCAAGTTAGAGGAACGTAATATACTTTATCTCTCAGACCTGTAGAGATGGAATAAATTTATGTCCAAAGAAGACCTGGAACTCCTAATTGAACACCAGATGGATAATTTTGATTATATTAAGTTAAAAAGTTTCTGTACAAATAAAACAAATGCAGACAATATTAGGAGGGAAGCATCAAATTGGGAAATCATCTTTACATTTAATGGTTCTGATAAAGACCTCATTTCTAAAATATATAGAGAATTGTCTCATATATATAAGAATTCAAGCCACTCTTCAATAGATAAGTGGTCAAGGGATATGAACAGACAATTTTCAGATGATGACATTAAAACCATCTCTAGTCATATGAAAGGTTGCTCCAAATCACTATTGATCGGAGAAATTCAAATTAAGACAACTCTGAGGTACCAGTACACACCTGTCAGATTGGCTAAAATGACAGGAAAAGATAACGATGAATGTTGGAGGGGATGTGGGAAAACTGGGACACTAATACATTGTTGGTGGAACTGTGAATGGATCCAATCATTCTGGAGAGCAATTTGGAGCTATGCTCAAAAAGTTGTCAAACTGTGCATACCCTTTGACCCAGCAGTGTTTCTACTGGGCCTATATCCCAAAGAGATCTTAGAGGAGGGAAAGGGACCCACCTGTGCAAGAATGTTTGTGGCAGCCCTTTTTGTAGTGGCTAGAAACTGGAAACTGAAGGGATGCCCATCAATTGGAGAGTGGCTGAATAAATTATGGTATATGAATGTCATGGAATATTATTGCTCTGTAAGAAATGACCAGCAGGATGATTTCAGAGAGTCCTGGAGAGACTTGCATGAACTGATGCTGAGTGAAACGAGCAGAACCAGGAGATCATCATACACAGCAACAACAGTATTACATGATGATCAATTCTGATGGTCATGGCTCTCTGCAACAAAGAATTGTCTCAAACCAGTTCCAATTGTTCACTGAAGAAAACCATATACACTCAGAGAGAGGGATATGAAATATGGACCACAACGTAACATTTTCATGCTCTCTATTGATATTTGCTTGCATTGTGTTGCCTTTCTCTGATTTTCTTTTTTTTTCTTGTAGATAGGATTTTTCTTGCATAACTTGTCAAGTATTTTAACATTATTAACATGTAGTGGACTTCCTGCCATCTAGGGGAGGGGAGGGGACTGGGGGTAAAATTTGTAATGGAAAGCTTTGT
>JAJPUD010000216.1:774408-789195 GCA_023553655.1 Myrmecobius fasciatus | reverse complement strand
TAATAAAAAAAAAACCATATACACCCTGAGAGAGGGATATGAAATATGGACCCCAACATAACATTTTCATGATCTCTATTGACATTTGCTTGCATTATGTTGCCTTTGTCTGATTTTCTTTTTTTCTTGTAGATAGGATTTTTCTTGCATAACTTGTCAAGCATTTCAACATTATTAACATGTAGTGGACTTCCTGCCATCTAGGGGAGGGAAGGGGACTGGGGGTAAAATTTGTAATGGAAAGCTTTGTAAAGACCAATGCTGGGGAACTACCCATACATATGTTATACAAATAAAAAGCTTTAATAAAAAAAAATTTTAAAAGAGCCCCAGGTTCTGGGAATAAGAAGATTCCTCTATTCTCTATTCCCTTATTCTGCTCTAGGGAGACCATATATGTAAATTATTGTTTTCATTTCTAGACACCACAGTTTCAGAAGGACATTTATGGAAGCAGGATTTTCCAGTGGTAATGAACACTAATTTTGAAGTTAGAAGACCTGGATTCAAACTCTGACTGTCTCTTAATTATTTGCATGGTCTTGAATAAGTTTTCTTCTCTTCTCTGGGAATCAATTTTCCTCATAAGGACAATAAGGGAATTGTACTATTTATCCTCTAAAGTTTATTTCAATTCTAAATCTATGATTCTATGAGAACCTGGACAGTTCCAGAGGAAGGCAACCAGGACAGAAAAAAGTGTCTTATATTCATGGGGGCTGTTTATCCTCGAGAAGAAAAGACTCAACATGATAGCTCTCTTCAAGTAGTTGAAAGACTTTCAAGTGGACCAGGGATTACATTTGTTCTCTTTGGCCCCAGAAGACAGAATTAGGAACAATGAATGGAATCAGTAAAATGCGGGCTTAATGTTGGTAAAAACCTAACAATTAGAGCTATCTATAAATGGGATGGGTTTCTTCTGAAGGTGATGACCTTCTTTGAAGGTTTTCAAACAGTTGCTGTTCCTTTTTAGATATGGATTGGACTGGATGCCTCTTCCAAGTCTAGAATTCTATGACTAGTTTTCCCTTCTCTGACTTATAAGAGCTGGACTTACAAATATTGGCAGAGTACAAGAATGCCTATAAAGTATAATTTGTGTGGCAGTGGCATACCCAATTGTGACATGCCCAATTGTGTCCCCAAATTCTTCCTTTATCCATCTAAAGATACATCCTCATCACCATTCCTCTGTTTTCTCCCTCTCTGTATTTGGCCTCTTCCTTCAAAAGAACTCTTGTACTTACACAAACTGATAAAAAGTCAAATGAGTAGTACCAGAACATTGTATACAATAACAGGAATATTGTATGTGAATAACTTTATAATACGATGGTCCAAGACAATTCTGAAGGATTTATGAAAAATGCTATTCGCCACCAGACAAAGAACTTATGGAGTCTGAATTCAGATTGAAGTATCTTCTTTCTTTATTTGTCTTGGATTTTTTGACGGTGTTTTCTTTCACAACATGACTAACATGAAAATGTTTTTTTAATAACTGCACATGTCTAATTTATATAAAACAATTTACCTTCAAAATTGGGGGAGAATAAGGGAAAAGAAGGAGGGAAATAATTTTGAACTCAAAATTTTTTAAAACAAATGTTAAAAAATACATGTAAATGGGAAAAATACAATATTAAATTATTTTTTAAATTCTTGCATTTGTTTCCTTCTCTCTACTCACAAGACCACCATCCTATTTCAGAACCTTGTCATCTCTTGCTTAACCATTGCCAAGACCTTCTGATCCAAGCCTCTTTCCTTTTCCAGTACATCCTACACATCCTACAGTGATTTTCTTTAAATTCAGATATGACCAAGTTACTTCTCTGTTCAATAAACTCCTATGACTTCCTATTACTTTTAGGAACAAATATAAACTTCTCTGTTTGGCTTCTAAAAACTCTTCACAACTTAATCTCAACATTATGACCCTTCCCTCTGTAATCTAGTCAGAATGGCCTTCTTGCTTGTATATAATACTTCCATATTCCATCTCTCTGACTTCACACTTTCTGTCCACCAATCTTGGAGTAAACTCCTTCCTCACTTCCACTACTTAGAATTCCTTGTTTTCTCCAAAACTCACCTCAAATTCTACCTTTTATATGAAGTTTTTCTTGATTTCTCAAGCTACCAGTAAACCTTCTTCCATTGCCTTTTATATAAATACTAATAAACAAATTGCATACTGATATAATGTTTTTGTTCAGTCATATTGTCATGTCTGATTCTTCACGATCCCATTTGAGGTTTTCTGATAAAGATACTGAAATGGTTGGCCATTTACCTCTCCAGCTCAATTTATAGATGAGAAAACTGAGGCAAACAGGGTTAAGTGATTTGTCCAGGGTCATATAGCTAGTCAGTGTCTGAGGCCATATTTGGACTCAGGAAGAGGAGTACTCCTGACCCCAGGCCTGGTGTTTTATCTGCTGGACCTGCCCCCATTGACAATAATGATAATAGCTAACATTTATTTAGCACTTACTATGTGCCAGGCACTATGCTAAATGCTTGCAAATATCTTCTCATTTGCTCTTCACAACAACCTGGAAAATAGGTACCATTATCACCCTCATTTTGTTTTGTTGTTTGGTCCTTCATTTTTTAAGAGAACCAATGACATTCATTACAGGTGATGTCTTGACTTTTCCATAAACTGGATTTCAGTAAGGCAGAACTGTACAAAGTCATCAGCTTCATTCTCTCTTGCTGAGTCATCAAAGTCCAGCAGCAGGACAACAGTCAAGATGCAGGGGATGACCTTGTCATCTTCAATGCTTGACCAAGCATTTTTCAGCACCCGCAGGAACCAAGGTCCTTACTTACTTAAGCAATATAGTTCTGTTCAACTGGGTTTTTTGTTTTTGTTTGTTTGTTTGTGGTTTTGTTGTTTGGGGGGGGGAGGGTGAGGCAATTAGGATTAAATGATTTACCCAAATCACACAGCTAGGGAGTGTTAAGTGTCTTGACTCCAGGGCCAGCTCTAACCACTGTGCCATTTATTTGCCCCTCCCATTACATTCCTAATAGGCTAAAGAACTGCATTGCCCATAGGAGCAGTGACTAAAGACAATTCTTAGACTATAGTATCTTCCAGAGGGTTTGTCCTGGGAACAGTCCTGGGCAGCCCAGCATGATGCTACATAGTCAAGAGGACCTGGGTTCATTCAATCTTTGATTCTTGCTACTTAAGCAAGTTTGGACAAGTTATTTAATTTTCCTGGGCCTCAGGGATTGATGAGAAGATTGAGCTAGAATGATCTACTGAGATCCTTTTAGCACTGAGTAGGAGAGAGCTGGTTGGTACAGTAGATAGAGTGCCCAGTCTGGAATAAAGAATTGATTCAAATTCAAGCTCAGACACTTACTTAGCTATGTGAGATTAGGCAAGTCATTTAATTTCTTTTTTATCTCAATTTTTTCATCTGAATAATAGGGATATTAATCACACCTACTTCCCAGAGTAAGAATCAAATGAAATAATATTTGTAAAATGCTTTTCACAGTGCCTGACACATATTAAGCACTTACTAGGGAGTTGTCTATCCCAAACTTATGAAGATTTTTCCCAGCAGAATACACAGATGAGAATAATTTGATCCTTATTTTACAGAAAAAGGAAACTGAGGAGGCTAACAAGGGTCTGAAATCAGATTGAACTTGTCTACTTTTATTTTTAAAAGTATATTTATTTAGGCTAATTAATAAACCCATTTCTGCCAAAGAATTTGATTGGAGATTGGGACTGCAAATTCTTTCAAAAAACCTGCAACAACTGACCTGGGGACCCCTATTGCTGTTAGGGTATCCTCACTCCTCAATATTTGATGGCCCATATGAGGATCCCCAAAATTTTATATCCTCCTTGCCAAGGTAAACCTCATCTTGCCTCTGTTGTGTCTATTCTATAACTGGGACAACCCAAACACCCAGGAAGGTCTAGAGCTGTTGAGAGCTCTACACTCAGCAAACTTCCTTGACTAAGGATGCCTAGACTTGGAGTTCCTGCATCTTCTAGCAGAAGTACTCTTAACCAGGGGACTTCTGTCACCTGTTGCCCTCTCAGGGATGCCTGAGGTTGAGATGGTATAGAATTAAGAAAGTCTTAAGACTTGTGGCAAAATGGGACAATCCACTTCTGTCTCTATCCCTAAGGACTCTCCCTTAGGCACTCTTAAAAAACAGAAACAAATTTGGCTTGAAAGATCTCAGAACTAAGAAACTTATTTTCTTTGGCAAGACTGGTTGGGGAACCAGGAAAAATGGCCCATTAATGACTCAATTAACTATAGCACTATCCAGCAGCTCGATTTGTCTTGCCAAAGACAAGGCAAGTGGATTGTTGTCTAGGTACAAGCCTTCGTGACCTTGTCTCAAGATCATAAATTAATATAGCACTTCAGGATGCTGCTAAAATTTACTGGAGAGGAATCAAAATTAGATACTAACCTTTTAATAACCCTTCCGTGTCCTTTAGGGACACAGAATCCTTCTGCTGCACCCCCATGCAATCCTTATCAGGAGGCTTGTGAATCCCTTTCAGAACCACCTCCTTATCAAAGGCAGAACCTTATGTCCGACAATATTTCTGTAACTCTGTCCCTCTCACTTCCTGAACCAGATCCTGAGACTTCCCTACCCCCATTCCTCAATCCCTCTCATTCAAGGAGTGGGATCCTGATTCAGCCATCCCTTCTAACCTCTGCCCACTAAGAGAAGCAGCTGACTCGAGAAGGGACACTCGGGATACAGGTGCCCTTTTCAATGTCAAATCAATCCCAGATTAAGGAAAAACTTGGCCATTACTCCAAGAACCCTAGTAAATTTATTGAAAGGTTTAAGGCCATTGTCCTCCAATTTGATCTTTCCTGGGGATATGTTAATTTTAAACAATCTGCCGCATGGTATATGGAGGAAGCTGCAGAAGTTAAATTTGGGCCCCCAAACTTCTCTGACTCAGCTGTTAGAAACAGCTTTTGGCGTCTTTAATACTAGGGACAGAACAATAACAGAGGAGGAAGACCACAAAGTTAAATCGAGAAATGGAGAACAGGCCCAAATGGCTGCTGCCATATCTGGAAACCATAGGAGTTTGTGTCTCAGTTGTAACAGACAGAGCTATGTCCTTGGAGGAAACACCCTCCCCCCCCCCAGTCCTTGCTCCAAGTGCAACCAGGAGGGGCAACTGGAAGAGAGACTGCCCACAGGAGACAAGCTGCCCTCTCAATGCCCTGCCCTCCAGGAGGAGTTTGGGGCTTGGTCAGGCTCCCCTTTACTACACCACAACAGCCTTGGTGGCCCGCTCCAAGCTACGAACTTGAAGCTATTCATTCAGTCTGAAGATCGTAGAATATCATGGGACAACTGATTTGGACACTCAAAATCTCCTGGATGGTGCTGCTGCCACCTTCAGATCTCGCACTTCTCCTCCTGGCCTGAACCTCATTGAGGATAGGGACAGCTCTACAGCCCTTGTCAGTTTGAAGCAGCTCCAGAAGATCAGAACTCTGTCCCTTGCCCCAAATGAATTTAGGGTGATCTTTATGGAGGGTGGGCCACCTGGCCTGAGGAAATTCCTAAAAATGATCCCCACACACCTGAATCTCCCTTGGGAGAGCTATCTGGTTCCCACAGGAATCTCCCACTCCCCGATTGAGCTGATAATCACTTTGGTCTGGGAAACAATCACCAGCTAATTGAAAATTAGCTCCCTATCCCTGCACCATAGAAACCTAAATATAATCAAAGACCATACCCCAAACTTTTGCTAATTCCTTTCTGGATTTGGCCCACTGGGAAGTTGTTTCTCAGTGTAATAAACCCATTTTTTGCCAAAAAAAAAAAGTTTATTTATTTAAATAAATAAAAAATAAGAAAAAAACAAAATAGAAAAAAAAGAAAAGGAAAATAAAATAACAAAACGTTATGTGTCCAGCAGAAGAACACAAGTCTTCTTAACCCCAGGAATATTGCTCTATCCACTGTTCTACCCAGATTCAGTACTTGTTATTTCTCTTGATAGAAGTAAATTCCTTGGAAACAGATTTTTTCATTTTTTTCTTTGTAGCCCTGGCACCTCGCACAGGGCCCTGCACATAACAAATGTTTGATAAATATTAATTGATTTAGTGCTTAACAGTAATTTTAAAAAGATTAAAAATCCTAATTTCAGGCTAATGTTTGCCCTGGCAGCTTTGTTCTGTCAACTGATTAATTACTTACTGATTTCCTGATGCACCTATCAGTGTTTGCATGTATTTGTCATGTCTACATGCATATTTTTATTTGTACCCACTCAGAGTATCTCCATTCTGTCTCTATAATCACAGAGCAAGAGGCTGTTTCTCCCAATAGCATATATGATATAGTGGATAGAGTGCTGAACTAGTGTCAGAAAGCTGAGTTTCAATCCATTCTCCAATACTTAATATCTATATGACTGGGCAAGCTACTTAATTTCTGATTATCTCCATTTGATTATCTGTAAATTCAAATTTTACAATAGTACGTACCTCCCAGTACTTGGCAAACCTTAAAAGAGTCTAGAAATGCTTTCTATTATTTTTATCATTATTAATGTTCCTCTACGCAGAAAGAACTTAAATTCCTCTTAAGTTACTTTAACACTTCCAGTGGCAGGTAGCTCTCTATCTTATAGGAATATCTTGCAATTGTTGGACAGTTCTAATTGTTAGGCAATCCTTTGTGGGGAGGGATATCTTCCCTTTAACTTCCCAAGGCCACAAAAAACTGGAGCTGTAAGAGATCTCAGAGTCTATCAAAAAGACCAGCAGATGGGGAAACTGGGGTTGAACATGTTTATATGATTTGCCTGCCATCTCACAAGTATCACTTGCAAAACCAAACCTTTCTGTTCAAAATCTTGCCTTCCAGACTCTCTTTGTGTCTTAATCCCCGCCTTTGTGACAGTCTTCCAGACAGATTGTCCAGCTCCTAAGGATGGGGGCGCACAGGTAGTGTGTCCTCAATTGAAATAGAGCAGTAGCGCCACTTGGTGGAAGAACATGGATTTTTTTTTTATTTCAGCTTTTTGTAGAAACGTTTCATTATGTAATTTACTCAGTAAAGTTATTAAATCCCTAGCTGTTGCTAGACATTGGGGTGAAAAGGATAACAATTTGGCTAGGACACTCTTCTTTTTAATAGTATTTTATTTTTCCAAATACATGCAAAGATAGTTTTCAACATTCACTTTTGCAAAACCTTGTGTTGTCTTCCACCACCCCGCCCCAAACAGCAAGCAATCTGATGCAGGTTAAACATGTACAATTCTTCCAAACATATTTCCATATTTGTCATACTCACAAGAAAATCATATCAAAAGAGGAAAAAACACAAGGAAAAAAACAAGCAAACAAACAACAACAGCAAAATTGAAAATACTATGCTTTGATCCACATGCAGTCTCTGGATGCAATTGGCATTTTCCATCCCAAGTCTATTGGAATTGCTTTGAATCATAACATTGTTGAAAAGAGTTAAGTTCATTACAGTTGATCATCACATAAATTTGTTGTTATTGTGTACAATGTTCTCTTGTCTCTATTCATTTCACTTGGCATCAGTTTATGTAAGTCTTTCCAGAGTTTTATGAAGTTAGTCTGCTCATCATTTCTTATAGAACAATAATATTCCATTATATTCATATATCATAACTTATTCAGCCATTCCCCAAATGATGGGTGTCCACACAATTTCCAGTTCCTTGTCACTATAAAACTAGCTGCTACATTTTTGCACATGTGGGTCCTTTCCCTCTTTTATGATCTCTTTAGGATATGGACTCAGTAGACACCCTGCTGGATCAAAGGATATGCACTGTTTGATGGCTTTTTGGGTTGAGTTCCAAATTGTTCTTCAGAATAATTAAATCATTTTACAATTCCACCAACTATGCATTAGTGCAAAACATTCTTTGGACAAATGAGAGCTTACAGAGAATAATGAAAAGAACCCTGAAGTTAGCATAAAGAATTTGGGTTTGAGTATCTCAACTTTGCTTCTAATTCTATGACACTTTGCTTCATTTTACTTGAGGAATGTAAGTGACAAAATGTATACAACACTGGAACTGTAATCTGAAAGACCTGAGTTCAAGTGCAACTTCAAATACTTTCCAATTGTGTGAACCTAGGCAAGTCACTAATGAAGATATCATCTACTTCTTAAGATGCTATGAGAATGAAGTGAGATAATATTTACAAAGCCCATAGCCAGTACCTGGCACAGAGTAGATGCTATATAAATACTTACTCCTATCTCCTTCTCCTGTCCTTCAGTTTCCTCATTCATAACAGGAGAATATAATGTCAAGTTATAAGATTGTTGTTGTTATTGTTCATTCTTTGTTCTTAAAGTGAACCAATGACACCAGGAGGGTGATGTCTTAACTTGCAAATGGATCTAATTGAGGAAGATTTGTGCAAAGTCATCAGACTCAACTCTCTTACTGTCATCAGAGACCAGTGACAAGACATCTATCAAGACTGGCAATGGCTATGGATAAATTTCAGGCTAAGTGCTCTCCAACAGGATTGTCAGGACACCTCTAGAAAAGGAAGCAGTAATCCCAGAAAAGAGGCATCAAAATCAGGTCCTGCCAGAATAATGGATTCTGTTTTTGTCATGACTACTAAATGGGGATATCAGAATAATGTTTTGGATAGGTTTTACCTACATTTTTGCAAAGCATTTGATAAAGTCTTGCATGATATTTTTGTGAAGAAGATGGAAGTGTGTAGGATAATATGTAATTAGGTAGAGAAGGAACTACTTGCATGGCCAAACCCAAACCTACTAGTAGTTTGATGTCACTATGTAAAGAGGTCATCAGTGAAGTCCACAATCTGCACTTGATCCTGTGTTGTTCACCATTTTTATCAATATCTTGGATAAAAATGTGGATATTAAAAATTTTAAATGTGAAGATGAAGTAAAGTTGGAAGACATAGCTAACATACTAGATCAGTGTCATCAAAATCAAATAGAAAGGCTAGGGGATACTAATCCACAAATCAGGATCTCTGTGGACCATGTAACAACTTAGTTTTAAAATGTAATATTAATTATATTTTATTGCATTTTCACTTATCTTGTTAAATATTTCCCAATAATATTTTAATCTGGTTTCAGAGCACTCAGGAGTGTTGTGGTTCATATATTTGACACCTTCACACTAAATGACAATCAGAATTACAAAAGACTTTGACAGAACATTGGACCAAATCTAATAAGATAAACTTTACCCTTATTAAATGGAATTCTTTAAGCAAAGACACTCTTCGTTGGATACATTGCAGGATACATCTTTCATCAAGTGTCCATGTTGTATGAAACAGACTCCAAAATTCTTTTTACCTCTGAGACTCTGTAACAATCCATAAATTCTATGAATATTACAAAGAGTAGGAAGCCCAAAGTGTCATTTATTGGCCTTATCTCTAAGCATTAGTTAATATTCACATGTTCATCCAACAGGATATGTCTCATTCTTTTGGGAATAGAAGGAAATTTGTCTTCTAGATAAGTTTCTATGAGTTTCTGGACAAGCATCTATGAGATATAGATTCCAGTCACTAATGTTTGTTGAATTGACCTACATACATATGTGTCATATTTTAGGAAAGATAGTAACAAGTATATAGAGAAAAACAAAGAGAATAATGAAGGTTCTCAGATTTCCGTCGTTGGAGAATCAATTAAAGAAACAAGAGATCGTCAAACTGAAGAAGAAAAGACTAAGCAAGCATCTAGAAGTTGTCCCCAATTAACTACAGGTTTATGTGCACAAGAGATTACTTGGTTTTAAAGGTGGAACTGTATAATCATAGATAAGGTTTTTCTAGTAGCAAAAAATCAGAGTTGGACTATAAGGAAATTTGAGCACCACAGAATCAATACTTTGGAATTGTGGTGCCATAGAAGACTTTTGAGAGTCTTTTAGACAGCAAGGAGATCAAATCAGTCGATGCTTAAAGAAATTGATTTATGCTATTCACTGGCAGGTCACATACCAAAGCTTAAATAAGTTGATTACATAATGAAAAAACAGGACTTGTTAGAAAAGATTCTGATGTTAGGGAAAAATTGAAGGCAAAAAGAAAAGAAGGCAGAGGAGAAGGATGGATGGATGTCATGGTGGCAACAAACATGAACTTAGAGAGATTTCAAGAAATAATGGAGAATAAAAAGACCTGGCAGGCAATGGTTCTTGGGGTCATGAAGGATTAGACACAATTGAACAACAATAAAAGAAGAACTAATAGGAACCTCTCATAATGTTCTACTGCAAAATAAGCATTTGTTAAGTACCTACTATGTGCCAGGCTCTATGGGCAGAGCTAGTTAAGAATCATAAAATTTTAATATTAAAAGAAACTTCATAGGTTATCTAGTCTAACCTTCTACTCAAGGGAACTCTTTTTACAGCAGACTGACAATGGTTCACTTTTAAAACTTCCAAAGAATAGCACTCACCCTACAGAACTATGTATTCCATCATTATGAATCCTAATTTAAAAAAAAAAAAGTTCTCCCGTATATAATGAGAGACTAGCCACTGAGAACCAAGCCCTTATTAGCATGCACAAGGTGCTTTGTCTTATAAAATCCATCATGTACTTCAGATCATGCACTGGTATTCTGCAATTGTTTTTTTTTCTGCTTACTGTGCAGTAAAAAGGGCAACTAGGTGACACAGTGTATAGATTAATGAGTTTAGAAACAGGCATTTCTCTTCCTGAGTTCTAATTGAGCCTTAGATACTCAGCTATAGGATCCTGGGCAAATCATTTAACCTGTTTGCCACAATTTCCTCATATATAAAATGAACTGAAGAGGAAAATGGCAAACCACTTTGTTATCTTTGCCAAGAAAACACCCAATGGGGTCCCAAAGAATCAGAAGTGACTTAATGATAACAAAGAGGGAATAATTTTGACTAAATTCTAGACTATATCCATATTTGGAAAGTCTCCCAAGTATTCCCAAAATGCAGCCATAGAGGATCATCTGAATTTAAGTCACTTTGTAGAAGCAACTAAAACTGGAACAAAAGTCCAGAATACCAACCAAACTAGTTACTAGTAAAGTGATCCATTTTTCATCATCTTTGATTCCATCCTCAACATGCACCAAAAAGTGGCTCAAGGCTGCTGAGCCCCAAACTTTGCAAGTCCTCTGGCTCTCTGTTGCCCCTGTCCAGAATACTGGAAGCTGACAGGATAGAGAAATGAGATAATATTTAGAATCTGGGCTTCCATTCTCTGGGACAACTCTCTAATCTCATTTCAAAGAGGACTTCCTTTCATGCTATTCCTTTTAAACTTAAAGGTCAATGAAACCAAACATAAAGAAGGAACAGTCTTTCCTAAACTCATAGTTGCACTATGTTCTCCTCCAAATCTTTCTGAACTTTTGCTATATTTGATTTTGTTTTCTCCACATACACAGATATTGTTAATGTGCATACAATTCTGGTTCTGTTTATCTGTTTATGTATCTGTTTTATATCGTTTTGTCTCAGTATTTCCACAGTTCCAAGAAGATTCCCAGTACCAGAGGGAACTTATCATCAAATCTAGTTTTCCTCCTCCCTCTTAAAGAATTTTAACCAATCAGTTGGGCCCTAAGACATTTCAGGAATGAGGAAATTAACTTAAGCCTGGCCTGAGAAGTCTCAAAAAATCTTCTATGCCCTGACTAGTTTAGGGTTTGTGACCCTACTTTATATCAATCTTTTTCTCCCAATAGTTTCTTATGGCAGTTAAATAAGAAAAGACTTATCCCAATCACTTGAAATCTTACTATTCCCTTGGAAGTCTAAGATATTCCTGACAAAGATTAATGGCACATAGTCATTCTTCAAATTTGAGTAGAGGAAGTACAATATTTATGGTCATTCCTATGACCAACATTCTCTTTTAAGGAAGTGTTTTGACATGCAGAAGTAAAATGAGGAAAAGGGTGTGATAGACCTATAATTTGTTTGATTTGAGATGTATAAATTTGGGGCTTTTTTTCTCAATTTTACAGAGCAGTCTGGGATACTGGTATTTCTCTTGGTTCCCTGAGGTGATAGTAGAGGCATTTGTTTCTCCAAACAACTTGAGACAATACTATTTTAGACAAAAGCTTGAGTTGGCAATTTGACAAATCTTCAAAGCTGGGAGATAAGATGATGAATTGTGGTTCCAAAATTATTTTGTAACCATAAGCAATACACAAGCTTTTTCTGCTCATTGCCTCATATATAAATTGGAGGTGATACACTATCCAAAAGTTTGTGAGGAAGGTTCTTTGTAAACCATAAAGCACTAAGTAAAGAAGCCAGGGATTACTAATAGCATGGAAGTAGGACAAGAGTGACCATCTCCATATGATACCTTTCTGTCTTCCTGCCAGAGGGAAATTTGCATGGACCAGAACTGGCAGGAGTTTAAATGAAATTTCTAACACTGTCAGATAGGAGACTTGGATTAGAGAGTCACTGTTTAGGCCAGGGAGTTCAAAAGATAGAAACATCAAAGAGTTTCGCTGGCTAGTTGAATAATTTTTTTCAAAAACTGGACTTGTACCTGGGCTTATCAGCTTAAAAAAAGCTAACATTCCTCTGAGAGAGAAAAATAGGAATGATGCATAAAGATCAGCAGGTGGCAGCAGACAGCAGTGCATCCATAGTGGACCAAAGATGGCAATGCAGCTGTTGAAAGCTTCCCAGCCCAGCAGACAGCCTGGCAGCTTCCAACAATAGTGGCAGCAAATGACAGAGATGGTGTGGAGTTCCATTTAGGATGTATTCCTAAGAGATTAGGATATCCTGATCATGCGTATCCTTTCCAACATCCGTATTACCTCTCCAACTAGTATTCTAGGAGAGTAGGAAACATTTTCTTTATCACTCATTTTTACTTTGTATTAATATATGTCCTAGTTAGTCTATTAAAAGAAATAATGGTGAGGGATTATAAACTGTGAGATGGAGGCTGACTCAAAATGTGACATAAATCTGGGAGAGCTATTGTTTTTGATGATGATGATGATGTTGATGATGATGATGATAATGATAAAAGGAGTACATATGAAAGGGACTTCAGGGCTACAAATATATATATTTGGTTGGGCCTGTGAGTTTCTATTGATGGATTTCCTTGAGGCCTTCAAAGCAAGAATTTTAGATTATTGTGAGTTGTCCAGAATTTCAGACGAGGAAGGTTTATATGACTACTACGACTATAGTCTGCCTAACTGGGCCTGGCCCAGCCTAGCCTCTGATTTCTAAGCCTTGTCCCATTATGTATCTTTCTTCAATTTCCTGGTCTCCATCTTCTATTAAAGAATTAGTCTTTTCTTAATCTTCAAAGTAAATAAGGTTATCTTTGATATCCTTCTATCCTTTCCTATAACTTATTCTCCCTGTCAACATGTCCTCCAAGACTCTTCTCTAAAGATATCAAAGTTATGATACTAGCAGCTACTCAGATTTTCCTACTGTAACACTTAGCCCAATCATTATCTTATGATCCAGTTGAATCTCCCACAACTCACTCCATCAAAACTGTCTTGTCCTGTATCCTGTTCCTCAGGGTTCTGCTAGCTATTAAGAGATAATGATACAAACTAATTTAAACTGAATTGAGAATGGCCAATTCACAGTGGCAATTTATTGTAAATGCCTTCTCTATGAAATCTTTTTTTTTTTTTTCCTGAGGCAATTGGGGTTAAGTGATTTGCCCAGGGTCACACAGCTGTTATGTGTCTGAGACCAGATTTGAACTCAGTTCCTCCTGACTTCAGGGCTGGTGCTCTATCCACTGCGCCACCTAGCTGCCCCCTTCTCTATGAAATCTTGCATTAGATCAGCTGATCTTCTTACTATAACCCAAAGAGATAACAGGGAATGCCAGGTACAATGTGGGAAGGGGGATCATCCAAGTTCTCTACAAATACTATCACACAGACACTTGCCCCCCCGTCTCTCTCTCTGTGTCTGTCTCTTTCTCTCTCTCTATCTCTGTCTCTCTCTGTGTCTCTTCTCCTCCTCCTCTCCTGCTCTCCTATGTGTATACACATATAAATACATATATATGTAAATATATACACATAATATATATATATATATATCCACATGTACCGTGTGTGTGTGTGTGAGAGAGAGAGAGACAGAGAGAGAGAGAGAGAGTACATAAGGGAGATAGAGACAGAGGCATACAGAGACAGACAGAGAAAGGAAAAAAGGAGGAATAGAGATAGGGATAGTAGTAATAGTATAGGGATAGAGAGCCAGTCATAGATAGATAGATAGATATAGATCTATAAACAGACAAATTTGAACTCAGATCTTCCAACTCCTGAGCCAGTGCTCTTTTCCTTATATCATACCTGCCACTTGTGAAGATAGAGGCCAAAGGTTTTCAGTAATCCATGTTAATTAAAACAATGATGAGTAAAGATTTGAGTTACAATTTAGCACAGGTGTTTCTTTGTTGTTTTACTTCTTCACATTATCTTCTCCTTTTGGGGTATTTTTTTAAAATAATTAAGTCCTAAATGTTTTTCCCCTCTCTGCTTTCTCTTGTTTGGCTTTTATCTTGTAAGACACAGGCATCTTGATGCAAGGGACAAGAAATCAACAGATATTGGAATTGCCATTGACATTAAGTTCTCTAGTCCTCAGTTTCTCCATCTGTAAAATGAAGGGTTTAAAGTATATGACCTTTCCAACTTTCCAGGAAGAGAAAGGTAGAAAAATTC
>JAJPUD010000216.1:758746-774398 GCA_023553655.1 Myrmecobius fasciatus | reverse complement strand
GTATATGACCTTTCCAACTTTCCAGGAAGAGAAAGGTAGAAAAATTCAAAAAGCTCTGCTTTGATACCATCCATGCTGGTTTTTCTCATTGTTTACTTTTATTTTCTGGTGAATAAGTGCCTGCTTATCTGCGCCTCTCAGGCATCCCTCAACCATGTTAGAGTTCTAACCCTTTGTCTATTATAAGCTATCACTTTTTGCTTGATTTATATTGCATTGGTGTATTTATGTAATCTAGTAATCTGAGCTAATTAAAAGTTTTGTTCTGTATGCTTCACATCCAGGTAATATATGTGTAGTGGTCACTGGTTACAGATGACCAAACGAATAAAGTGAAGGTGGAATTTCCTCAGGAATGGTATTATCCTGGAGATAATCCAAACTACTTTATGAGAGCTGATTGTTAAATTTCTAACATGAATATGAATACCCCACAAATTGACCAATGCTACAAATCAAGACTATTGTTTTGTTTGTTGTGTAAACTTAAGAAAGCATTGGAGAAAATATTAATAATGCAGATTAAACATAATAATGGGTTGTGCATACATTTTCTTTCTCAGAAAGCTGTTTGTTAAACACTTGCAAGCACATTCTTACTCCAAAAGACTAATACTTAAATAAAGAAGCTAAGAAAAATTGTACAGAGAGATGGCTCAGGAAAGAAGATACATTTCTGTTATGGCCTGCAAAGTTATAAAGAACCTTACATATTGGAACAGAAAGAAAGATATTAATTATGTTCAGTGTGCTCAGACCATTAGCTTCAGCTCTGTGTTTTCCTATTTGTAAAATCCTATGCAATACAGATAAAACTGAATATTTCTTACTCTACTAATTCCATAAATTCACAAGTCTATCATAATCAGTTTCTATAAGGCAAAGTAGCTTATATAGGCAAATAACTGATAATTCAAATATTTTGCAAAATATTTTAACAATTTTCTGGAGAAACTGAAAAAGTTAAAAAGATAATGCTATTCAAATGGCTAAACAAGTCAGTCAGGGAAAGAAGTGCTCAAAGCAAATGAAAGAATAGAGAAACAGTTTATATTTTCAGAGTTTAAATGCCATATAAAGTGGGTTCCTTCTTTGATGGCAAAAATAAGTGGACTTTAACTATTTGTTCACTAAAACTATTAACAATGTATCTTTGCACTCATCTGCTAAGATGGGGTAAATCTTCCCCATGCCTCATTTATCCATTCTCTATTGCTGCTATTTACCACAAAAGATTAAGCTGTTTATCACAAAAGATGCAAGACCAAAGTGAAACACAGAACATTGTTTTCCAGTTTCTCCATGCCTAGATATTTTTTGGGCAAGGATTGTTGCTGTTGTCCAGCTGTTCAGCTGTGCCCTACTCTTTGCGACCCAATGGACCATACTGTCCATGAGGTTTTCTTTGGCAAAGATACTGAAGTGGTTTGCCATTGCTTTCTCCAGTGCCTAAGGCAAACAGAAGCTAAGGGTTGGCCATAGTTGTTATTGTTTGTCCTTCTCAGGGACAACCAAGATCTCAGAGAGATGATGCCATAGCATGCAAGTGAACTGGATTTAAGCGAGGAAGGGCTTGCAAGATCACCAGCCTCCTTTCTCTTCCAGTGCCATCTGGGTCCAGTGGCAAGATACAGATCAATACAACTGGGAATGGACCCAGATTTAGCAGGCAGACTTGCTCTTTTGAAGCTAAGGTCTTTAATAGGTTTCTCAGTTTGACTGAGGTAATACCCATGATTTAGGGTAGGTAAGAATTGAGGCAAAGAATGGCCTCTTTTATGTAGTCTAAAAAAAAATCAATCTGAAGATCTTCTGGGTTTCTGGCCAAAACAGAAATCATTCCTATTTACATTTCCTCTGAGTCAATCAGGGCCCAAACAATGACCAATTGGGCTTGGTCTGGGGCTACTATTGGCCAATCAATGACAGCAAGAGTTATTTGGATTTAAGGCATGGTCCTTTAGAAAGAAATCTAGTGGCAAATCTCAAGCTATCTTGGGAGTTGTTGTCCATCAAAAAATAAATAAATAAATCCACTGAACCATCTAGCTGCCAAGACAAGGATACAAACTACCTAGTTAGGAAGGCCATTTTATAATCTTATAAATATATATATATATATAATAAATATAAAATAATTTTATCTAATCTTCCTTTTTCCCCCCTTCAAAGGATTTGACATTGCCGCTAACCTAATAAGCAAATATATAGAAATCAAGTCAAAGGTTTTTATTCTCACAATATAAAGCAAATGGAATTGACTATGGTAAACTAGAGGCAGGTAGATGGTACAGTGGTTGGAATGCCAAGCCTGGAGCCAGAAATATTTGAAATCACATCCAGTTTCAGACACTGACTAGCTGTGTGCATTGGGCAAATCATTTTATCCTGTTTGCCTCAGTTTCCTTATCTGGTAAAAGAAGCTGGAGAAAGAACAAACCATTCTAAAATCTTTGCCAAGAAAACCCCAAAGGGATTACAAAAAGATGAACACAATTGAAAAATGACTAAACAAAAACAATTAAATGGTCTAAGGATAGGAATGGACAGTTCTTAAAAGAATAAACATAAATTTTCAAAAATCACCTGGAAAAAAATTACTCCAATTCTCTAATGATCAGAAAAATACAAACTAAATCAGTTTGGAGATACCATATTACCTTGCACATTGAGCTTGGAAAAAGAGAAGAAGGAAAAAGGGATAAGGCAACTTTCATAAAGTAACAGGAGGACACAGTCATGTGGAAGAAGGATTAATTATACTTGTTCTGTCTGGCCTCAGAGGGTAGAAGAAGGCCCAATGGGAGGAAGTTGCCAAAAAGTAAATATTGACTTGGTGTCAAGAAAAGCTCCCTAATGAACAGAACTATCCCAAAGTGGAATAAGTTGTCTCAGAACATAGCAGATTTCCCTTCACTGGAGGTATTCACCTTACCCTTCTCAGATATATTGCAGAAAAGATTAATTTTCTAGTTTGAGTTAGCCTAGAAGTTCAGTAAGGTCATTTCCAAATCAAATTCTGTGATTCTGTAAGAAAACAAATGCGGGAAGACCATCTAAAATAGAACAAGTATATGTAGAAGTATATTCTAAAAACAATTCTATGGGACTAAACACAGACTTAAAAATGGGGATGGGGGAAGTGTGTAAGAGAATATTGTTGTTTATCCTTCATTCTCAAAGAGGACCATGACATCAAGAAGGTGATTCCATGAAATGCAAGTAAATTGGAGTTGAGTGAAGGTGGACTATACAAGGTCACTTGCCTCACTTTGAACAGCCCTCCCTCACTCAAATCCAATTCACTTTATTACCATCTAAGAAAACTGCCATGGGACAATAGAATGCTTAGTGGGTAAAGCTTTGGAGAAGACCTAAGTTTGAATCCAGCCTCAGACACTTACTAAATGTGTGAACCTGGATAAGTCATTTAACCCTATTTCCCTCAGTTTCCTCATCTGCAAAATGAGCTGGAGAAGGAAATGGCAAACTACTCTAGTATCTTTGCCAAGAAAACTCCAGGGACAGTATTGACATGCTATGATCCACAGAGTCACAAAGAGTTGCATAGAACTTAATGACTAAACAACAGGAAAGAAAATTATAGTAACTATCCTGACCTCTCATCATGTGCTATCACAGCTGAAAATCCATTTGAAAACATTCTGATTGGCTACTGTACAACTCAATCAACCAGGTATTCTCACAAATATAATATTGTTTGGGGAGTATCTCACCAACAAATACAGGAAATATGCAGGAAAATGCATTGAAGCCAAACAGAAGTAGTTGAGACTTTTGGTAAGTTTGATTTCAGATAACTAATAAATATGTATAGGGAAATTTAGGAAGATAGTAAATTTCCCATGGTACTGGCTGATTGCTATGGAGTTTGTACCTTCCTTCTTGGTGAGAGGAGGAGCTGAATACAATGAACCTGACATTTGACTACATTTGTACCATTTCTACTTCACCAGTTGCCTAAAGAGCTCAGGAGCTATCTCAGTCAGGCAGGAGCTATTAGAGGAAATGGTTCTGAAAGCTTATATAAGGAGATCATGGAACACTTTGTGCAGATTGTAGATGGTATTATGAAATAACAAATCAGGCTGAAAATAGCACATCACATGCCAGCAAGAAATCAAATGTTTGCTTTAACAAAAAAGCTTTGGTTGAGTTCTGTCATCCTAGCAATGAATACAATGTACTGATCAAGAAAAAATTAAATCAAGTACTAAGAGATCCTGGCCAAAAAAAAAAATGTAATAATAGCATCTGATGTTCTCTATCACTAAAAGATCTGTGCCAAAGGAATGAAACACCCATGCAGTCTGCAGTGGGCCTGAACCAGATTAAAATGTAACTGAAATATTTAACAAAATAAATGAAAATACATAAAACATTAATGTTGCTTAATAATGTCTCACTCTTCATGACCCCCTTGGGGGTCTTCTTGGTAAAATTAATGGAGTGATTTGCCATTTCCTTCTCTGGATCATTTTACAAATGAGGAAACTGAGGCAAGCAGGGTTAAATGACTCACCTATGGTCACACAACACTAAGTGACTGAACCTACATTTGAACTTAAAAAGACTGGACTCAAAGTCCGGCATTGCTCCATCTAACTGGCCTACAATACAGCATAGTGTTAATATGTGGTTCTCTAAGGTAATATAACTGCAAGAATCTTATCTTTGATCTATTCATCCCCATTTCTATTTGAGTTGGACCCTAATGGAAAAGACCCACTGCAATCTACTGCAACAGATTCATGAAAAATTCCCATTTGTTGAGTAGAATTTGTGAGCTTTACATACTAAAATAATCAGTATTCTAGCAAAAAAGCAATCAGTATTCCCTAAAATCCCATAATATGAGGCTAGTTACATAAGAAAAATCAAGATACTGAAACTTGCTGCATGGAAATTATTTTAATATGACAAACACAAATAAGATAGCAAAATAAAATTCTTAGGAGATTTTAAATTGCAACTTCAAACAACTATTGGAGCTATTAAGGATAATTAGCTTGAAAGAACAACATGCACAATGCATGGCTATAGCAATATAAATTAAAGTCAGTGTTAAGAAGCCACAAAACTATAGTCAAATACAGCAATCAATGTTAGTAACACTGCCAAAGTTAAAAGACACAACCCTCTTTTTTAATAATAGCTTTTTATTTTCAAAATAGCAAGCAAAGATTGTTTTCAGCATTCACCCTTGCAAAACCTTGTATTCCAAATTTTTCTCCCTTCCTTCCCCCAAACTCCCTCCCATAGACAGCAAATAATCCAATATAGGTTAAACATGGGCAATTCTTCTAAACATATTTCTGCATTTATCATGCTCCACAAGAAAAATCAGATCAAAAAGAAAAAAAATCAAGCAAACAACAACAACAAAGTTGAAAATACTATGTTGTGATCCACATTTAGTCCCCACAGTACTCTTTCTGGATGCAGATGGCTTTCTCCATCATAAGTCTATTAGAATTGGGCTGAATCAACCAGTTCCAATGATCTTGTGATGAAGAGAGCCATCCACACCCAGAGAGAAGAATGTAGGAACTGAGTGTGGTTCACAACATAGCATTTTCACTCTTTTTGTTGTTGTTTAGTTGCATTTATTTTCTTTCCCATTTTTCTTCCTGTTTGATCTGATTTTTCTTATGCAGCAAAATAATTGTATAAATCTATATGCATATATTGAATTTAACATATATTTCTACCATGTTAAACATATATTGGATTATTTGTTATCTAGGGGGAAGGGATAAGGAGGGAAAAGTGGAACACAAGGATTTGCAAGGGTTAATGTTGAAAAATTATTCATGCATATGTTTTGAAAATAAAAGGCTTTAGTAATAATAAAAAAAAAGAATTGGCCTGAATCACCTCATTGTTGAAAAGAGCCATGTCCATCAGAATCGATCATCACTTAATCTTCTTGATGTTGTGTACATTGGTCTCTTGGTTATCCTTACTTCAATTACTTCAGTTCATGTAATTCTGGCCAAGTGTTTCTGAAGTCACCCTGCTGATCATTTTTTACAGAACAATAATAGTCCATTACATTCATATACCATAATGTATTCAGCCATTACCCAACTGATGGGCATTCACTCAGTTTCCAGTTCCTTGCCACTACAAAAAGAACTGCTATAAACATTTTTGCACATGTAGGTCCTTTCCCCCTTTTTATGATCTTTTTGGGATACAGACTCAGTAGAATCACTGCTAGATCAAAGGATAAGCCCAGTTAATAGCCCTTTGGCCATAGTTCCAAATTGCTCTCCAGAATAATTCAATCAGCTCACAACTCTACCAACAATGTATTAGTATCTCAGTTTCCCCATATCTCTTTCAACATTTATCATTATATTTTCCTGAAAAATACAACCCTCTTTCCTATTAATAACTGAAGATTTGGACTTTTTAGGGAATATACTTCATAAGAGGGTTAATCTGAAATATCTATTGCGTCAAGACAAAACACATTAGTAATTTTTTTAACATGGATAAGTGATTTAAGGAATGATATTGTCAGATATGACAAACAAAAAGACAAAATTTAAGAATAATAAGGTATCCATAACAGCAGTCATACAGGTTATTTATCTGAAAGACAATTTAACATGGTTCCCACTATTATCTGGACTTCCAGTAATGCAATGACGATATTAAAACAAAAAATATCTAAATTTCCTAACCAGTCAATTTCTAACTAACCATAATACAACTGGGTTTTTGTTTAAAACAAGTAAACAAATGCAAGAGGGAAATTATGATTACACAGATAGGAACATATAATGATTTCCACAGATGTAACCAAGTACAGTGATTTCTTCAAATCAGAACAGAGAGCTAAAATAGATTTTTAGCATAGTTTATTTTTATTTTGTGAGAAAAATTGAATGCAAACTAACAGGTATCTTTTTAAAGTAGCAGCTTCTGGAACGTGTAATGCAGTCTGTAGAAATTCAGTCCCATTTTCCCTATCTAATGTTTAACAACTAATGTTTGTGATTCAACTCCAGTTGAATTCAACAAACATTACAAAGCATTTATTGTGTGCAGGGAATTATGATAGCCATTAAAGGAAATTTAAAGATGAGCTAAAATATGATCCTTGCCCTCATAGAGTTGTCAGTAGTAAGTATGTGGGGTGATCATTAGTTATTTGTTATTGTTATTCAGTAGTTTGTCAGGTCTGACTCTTTGTGACCCTATTCCCTATTTGGAGTTTTCTTGGTGAACCTTTTGGAGTTGTTTGCATTTCCTCAGGAAAATGAGAAGAATAGGGTTAATTGACTTGCCCATGGTCACATAATAAGTGTCTGAGTTGGATTTTAACTCAGGTCTTCTTAACTTCAGGCCAACAATCTATCCACTGTGCCATCTAGCTGCCCTCATTAGTTATTATGGAAATTCTAATGAAAAAAAAATTGACATCCGACTTGAATTTTATTTTATTTTTTAAATAATAACTTTTTATTTTCAAAATATATGCAAAGATAGTTTTGAACATTCACCCTTGCAAAACCTTGTGTTCCAGATTTTTTCTCCCTGTTTCTCCTATCCCTACCTCTAGATAGCAAGTAATCCAATGTATGTTAAGCATGTGCAATTCTTCTATACATATTTCCACAACTGTCATGCTGCACAAGAAAAATCAGATCAAAAAGAAAAAAAAATAAGAAAGAAAAAAAAGCAAGCAAACAACAACAAAAAAGTGAAAAAGCTATGTTGTAATCCACATTTAGTCCCCATAATCCTCTCTGTGAATGCAGATGGCTTTCTCTATCACAAGTCTGTTGGAATTGGTCTGGATCACTTCATTGTTGAAAAGAGCCTGTTGATCAGAGTTGATTATCACATAATCTTGTTGTTGTGTACAATGTTCTCTTGACTCTTCTCACTTCACTTAGCATCAGTTAATGTGAGTCTCTCCAGGCCTTTCTGATATCATCCATAACATTCATATACTATAACTTATTCAACCATTGTCCATCTGATGGGCATTCACTCAGTTTCTAGTTCCTTGTCACTACATAAAGGGCTGCTACAAACATTTTTGCACATGTGGATCCTTTTCCCTTCTTTATGATCTCTTTGGGATATAAACCCAGTAGAGATATTGCCAAATCAAAGGGTATTTGATAGTCCTTTGGGCATAGCTCTAAATTGCTCTCCAGAATGGTTGGCTCAGTTTACAACTCCACCAACAATGTATTAACTTAACTTGGATTTTTAAAAATGAATAAGAATGGGCAGCTAGGTGGCGCAGTGGATAGAGCACCAGCCCTGAAGTCAGGAGGACCTGAGTTCAAATCTGGTCTCAGACACGTAACAGCTGTGTGACCTTGGGCAAGTCACTTAACCCCAATTGCCTCAGCAAAAAAAAAAAAAAAATGAATAAGAATTAATAGGTAAAGAGGAGAATGGAGGACAAATAAGATTTAAAAAATAGCTTGAGCAAAAGCAGGAAAGTATAGGATATTTGGAAAACAGGTAGTCAAGAATCACAGAGTTCAAATAAATCATAGAGACATAATGCTGTTTCAGCCTTTTTTAGTCATGTTCAACTCCTCATGATACCATTTGGGATTTTCTTGTCAAATATACTGGAGTGCTTTGCCAATTCTTTCTCCAGCTCATTTTATATATGAGAAAACTGAGGTAAACAGATTTAAGTGACTTGCCCAGCATCACACAGCTAGTAAATCAATTTTGGAGTCAGTTTTGAATTCAGTTCTCCCTGATTGCTCCAATTAATAAGCCAACCATTTATTGCATAGCACCCTGAACCACATCACTAAAGACTTCCAAGCCTACATATAACTAGCCCTTAGTGACCACTCTGAATCTAGACAGGCAAATTCATCCAATTGTCTTGTCAGTGTTTAACAAATGTTATTTTCGTGAATCCTAGTACAACTCTCTCTATCTTGTCTATGAACATGGTATAAACAATTCCATCAAGAGCTTCACCAAAATCTAGGTCAGCTATAGTTAAAGTCTCTTGATCCACCAATCTGGAAAGTTTTCCAAAACATCTGGTACAAACTATTTTTAGTGAAACCATGCTAGCTCTTTATTATGCTTAATAAACAGCCCCTTTGTAATATATTCTAGAATTTTGCAAGAATAAAAGTTAAGTTCATTGGTAATAGCATCTGCCAGTTCCTTCCATGCTCAATGATGCCTGGGTACTTGAACTTAAACTCTTCAAGATAAAAGAGACTTTTGTTCAGTCATGTCTGACTCTTCATTTGGGGGCTTCTTGGTAAAGATACTGGAATGGTTTGCCATTTTCTTTTCCAGTTCACTTTACAGATGAGGAAACTAAGGCAAATAGGGTTAAGTGATTTGCCCAGGATCACCCAGCTGGTAAGTGTCTGAGACCAGATTTGAACTCAGGAAAATGTGTTTTTTTCAATCCAGGCTCAGTGTTCTCTCTGCTGAGTCACCTAGAAGCCCTAGGAAAAAAAACCAACTATCTCCCTATTCACCAATGGTTTTCAACTCCCCATTAGCCATAATTATTTCCTTTCCAGTTCAAAGATTTACCTCCTTGGTAAAGAAAACAGAAGCAAAATTAAAGGTAAATAATTCATTCTTCTATATGTTCATTATTATTATTTCATCCCCTCTGATCAGTGGTCCTTCTCTTCTTTGATCCAGTTTTGCTTTAGTGTAAACTACATAGAAATATAATTTTAATCTAGAATACTATGAGAAGGAGTTGGAATTTAATTCAGTAGGCAATACAATATAACTAAAAAGAATTTTGAGTGAAATTACCAGAGCTATGCAGAAGGAAAATTAGTCTGGCAATTTTGTGAAGGATGGATTGAGAGAGCATGAAGACCTATTAAAAGCTATTATTCCCCATATACACCAAGATATTTATTATCACTTTGTGATAGCGAAGAATTGGAAATGAAATAGATTCCCCCTAACTGGGAACAGATAAAGTACAAAACATTAATGAAATGGAATATTATTATACTGTTAAATAAGACAAATGTTAAGAGAAGCACGGAAATATTTCCATGAACTGAAACAAAGTAAAGTAAGCAGAGGAAAAGAAAATATGCATGTAAATAGAAAGAACAATCATAAAAAAATCAAAAGTTAATATTGCAAAATTATAAAGAATAAATATGATTGAAAGAAGAGATATGAAGACATTTTCACCTATCACTTCACAGAAATGGGACCCAGCCCACAAATGTTGTATGTTGCACAAATTTTCAAATATTCATTGACCAATGGTGCTGATTTTTTCCTCTTTCTATTTTTGCCTTTTAAAAAATATTACTTGTTATATGGGATAGTGCTCTGAAAGGGAAGGAGGAGGGATATTAGGGGAAAATATGATGATATATAAAAACAAAATATATCAATTAAAAGTTCTTTTAAAAAAGAGGCTATTGAAATACTCTAGGTGAGTGATAATAAGAGCCTGTTCTTAGGGAGAGCAAGAAGAGTGAGGAAGCACTACAAATGTAATACATTATACACAGGTAGAATTACCAGAATTTGGTAAATGAGAAGATATAAGAAGTGAAGGAGAAGGAAGCATCAATGATAACATCAAAGTTTCAAATGCAAGAGCCTGGGCTCTTTCCTGATTCTCCTCTTCTCTTTTTTGTTTACTCTCTCTTGGTAATCTCATCATCTCCCATGAGTTTAACTGTAATTGACATGAAGATGATTCTTAAATACAAGTCTGGTCTCTCCCTTGAGCTCTAGTCCTGCATCCTCAATTTCCTATTGGCCATTTCAAAATGGATGTCCCACAAATGCCTCAAATCCAATGCCCAAACAGACTCACAATTTCAGTGTTATCCCTAACTCCAGATATCCAATCAATTGCCAGATCTTATGGCATCTATCTCTGCAACCCACATCCCAACTCCTAGTTCAAGCTTTCATAACCCCTTACATGAACTAATCATAAGTCTTCCTGCCTCTCCACATTCCAATCCATGCTTCACAAAGTTGCCAAAGTGATTTTCCTAAAGTGTAAATATGATCATGTTACTACCTACCCTAATATACATTCAACAAACTCCAGTGGCTCACTGTTCCTCAAGAACCAAATATAATTACCTCTCTTTAGTTATTAAGAGGAAGCTTGGTTGCACAATGGATAGAACACTGGGCTTGGAATCGGGAATACTAATCTTCCTAAATTCCATGTAGCCTCAGACACTTCCTAGCTGTGGCAAGTAACTTAACCCTCTCTGCCTCAGTTCCTCATTTATAAAATGGATTGGAGAAAGAAATGACAAACCATTGTGGTCTTTCCAAGAAAAAACCCAAATGGAGTCACAACTGAAACAACTGAATAACGAAAATTAGCTATTAAAACCCTTCATAATCTGACCTCTTCATACTTTTCCAGTTTTTTTTTAAATTTTACTCCTCTTCACATACTCTGGGAAGTAGTTCTAGTGGCCTCCTCCCTGTTCTGCATAGGAAAACTTCCATTGCCCAAATATGACTTTTTGTAGCCCTCCCCTATGCCTGGAATGCATTTCCTCCCTGAATTCTCCCTGCCTCCTGGTCTCCTTAAAAACCCAAAGAAGCAACACCTTCATTATGCTTTCCTAATTCTCCTGTCTACTCTATCCAGTCTCCAGCTGACCCCAAACTACCTTGTGATTATTTTGAATTAATGTGTTCTGTATATTCTTGTTTGTATGCATTAGTGCCTCCAATGGAAGGTAAACTTCTGGAAAGCAGGCACTGTTTCACTTTTGTATTGATGTCCATGTTGCTTAAGAAAGATTGGTACACAATAAATGTTTACTGAAAGGGAGGGTGATATAGCTATTCCTGCCTTTAAGGATCATCACTTTTGTAGCTGGGTGGAGAATGGGATAAGAAAAAAGAGAGACCAGTGGAAGAGGGACCATTTAGAAAGATATTGCTGCTTGAGAATAGAAATTGCTTCATTCTTTGTATTCATATTCTCAGTATCTGGAACAGAACAGACACTTAAATTCTCATTTATTGACAAAGGGAGAGACTGGAAAAACCTGAAAACTGCCAATGAAAACAAGAAATTTCATTTCAAGCAAACATATTTAGTTATTACCTTTCAAACACTTTGTAATTAACAGTCTACCTTGTGTGCTCTAGAAATAATGACTTTACAAAGTTCTGATTTTGTTCTGGCCACCTACACCCCAGGGTGTGAAGCTGATATAGTTATATTCTTTTTTTTAACTTTTTAAAATAAGATGATTTTATTATTTTTAAAGTACTGAAGTTTTAATTAAACCAATAAGAACACAAATTATAACAATCTATTTTCATAAAATCTTGAAAATAACAAAAAGTTAGATGAATTATAATTACAGTGAATATTCTAAATATAGACTGTGGAGTTCTTTTTTTATAATGGAGCAGATGTGATGCTAATTATTTATAGCTAGTAGCTAGTTTCTTTTTCAATATTCTTCTACAGTGTACATCTCAGTAAAGGCTTCAGATGATTTATTCTGTATTCACTACATGAAATGGAGATTGGCTTTTCACATCTTCTCAGGAGTCATTTTGCTTGATAGTTTTTCATCTTTTTCCAGTTTATTCAAATGAAGAGAGAGGTTATATTGAGCTGCTTTATATAAATGCTCAAGCACTGATTGAATTTAATCCGTCAATCCAAGAAATTATAGTGAGTCTCTGGCATTGGAATCATACTGGGGGCATATCAGACATATGTAACAGCATAAATGTGGGCACTGAATATAAATATAAATATATCTTATAAATAATCTTTACAAGTTCCATTTCAGTAAATAACTTTCTAACATCATAAAAAACAAAGATTTGATATTCTTGTGCATTTCTGTGAGAAATATATTTAATTTTAACTTCATTGTCATTGATGACTGGATCATGCCCTAGATATTTCAAATCAGTTTTTCATCTTCAAATATTGTTTAACTTTCTTCTAGAATACAGTCTCCAGAAAGCATAGCACTTTCCTCTTCTAAAAGCAGAACTATATTATCATTAGTGAGTCCAGGTAGGCATAGAATTCTGAGCTCCTTCTGTATTAATCACTTCATTGAAACTTAAGTAGAGAACAAAATCAAGATACAGCTTTGCTGATGACCCAAAAATTGTCCAAAGATCCATTGATAGACACTGTTGCCAATTACACTTATCAACATGCAGAAATATTTTAATAACTGGATTATTACATGTTCAGGGGCATAAATCCACAGTATACAAAAGTCCTGAGACTCAGTTTGAGAAATTATATAGGTATTAGTTAATGTCACTAGAAAGCATACAACAGAATTTTACAGCAAGCAGAAAGGGATATAAAAATGTGTGCTTATCTCAGATAAAATTATTAAATGATCAGTAAACACTAGGGATAAAGCTGGAATTTGCAGACTAACCATTAATGCTGGAAATATACTATACTATGCTCATTTTAAGTAAACAATAAAGCTGAGCCAGAAATTGGCTAATCACTGGAGCTAAAATTTTATGTCAGTTAAACTTGGCATGCTCTAACTAGTACTGTGCCTTGCTATTTCAAGTAAAAGAAAGCATCAGACAAACCAGAAAAAAAATCTCTTATACTAGTCAAATAGTTATTTTCAGAGCAAACTGGTGATTTTTTTTAATACCTCATCTTCAATTACTTAAGAATTTAGAGAAGTGCCTCCCAGGGAAGTATATGGTTTCAAAGGAATTAGATCCCTTAAAATATCTAAAGCAGTTACATTTATTTACGGATCCACCCTAGGCTAATCTTTAACAATTTGAAAACTGAAAAATATATGGCAATAATATTTTTAATGCACATGTGAATAATAATAGCTTACATTTATATAGTTCCTTAAGATTTTAAAAAATGGTCAAAATAACCTTGTGAATAATATTTGTCCCACTTTATAGATAAAGTGACTGAGACTCAAGGAAGTAAATTAGATGACTGCTTAAATTCATTTGTAAATGTAGCAGCCAGGTCTCAAACAACAATCTTTTAACTCCAAAAACAGTGAATTTACATTATTTACATTTACATTACTTATTGATCAGCGGCAAAATAGGTGAATAAGAGAAGGGAAAATGCATTTTTAAAAGAGCTGGTTATGTGTCAAATATGATGCCAAGTTCCTCACAAATATTGTATCATTTATTTTTTTTAAATAGGATTTACCTTAAATGCATCTCCCTATCCCACTTTATTTTGTCATCTTTTGCTAAAAATCATGAAAATGTTGCTAGCCTAGCCACTGTCAACTTAAGCGGTCTAAGGTTGTTGAGTTCAATGAACTAGAGAAGTCAGGAGACATACCTTCCCTAGGAAATGGAGTAGTCTTTCTATAATCATGTCTGTTTATTCCTTCAAAGAACTTTCCTTAAGACCTATAATGTGCTTAGCACTATGCTAGGTACAATAAAGAAATATAGGGAAGTATATGACATGATCCCTGCAATCAAAGAATTTATTGTCTTACTAGGGAAAGAGAATTTCTACTGATGAAACAATTCATAAGACGATAGTAGTTAACAAATAAAATAAAGTATTAAATTGTTTTCTACAATGAATGCCCGTAAAGCTATTACTGGAATAGTAATCACAATTTCCTTTAATTTTACCTTTATAGAATGGCCCACTATAAGAATTTACATCTTGGTAAAAGTTTTTTAAACCAGTTTTTCAAAAGCATTTCTGGGGTGAGGGAGGGGGAGAATATTTCAAGAAATACCTTTTTTGCAGGAAAAAAAGAAATACACAAAATTATCTTTTTTGAGATAACTTTTTAACAGAATCTTTACAATTTTAAATATAGCTCTGCCTTTAAAAAAATTAATAATTTGACCTTCAATGATTTGCCCTAAAAATTTTTTCTACTACATCACCCAGTAAGTACAACTCCATTCTATTACCATAAGCATTACTGAACCTAAGTTGTTAAATTCTACATTGATAAACAAAACAGTTATCCCTTTCACATCATGACTTTTTCCATCATGGTTTTGATATATCTAGGGTCGGCATAAGAAATTATATGGGAATTTGGGAGGGAATTTTGCAGAAGCCACTGACAACACTCAAAGGCCAACAGATGAGACAAAGTTTAGAAACTCAGAAATGCATAAAATATATGTATAGTATTGTATAATACTAGCCAAAATTTTATAATATATAACTATAAAACCCCATTAAAGAAAAAGAAAAAATTCAGACTTCTTTGGTACAAAGGAAGTTCAAAAAATTTTACCAGGAGTTTCCAGATCCTAGGGACACCATAGCTCTAATGCCCATGATGTGCAATGGGTAACTATATCGCTTTAGTTGAAATGTTTTTCTATAGAAAGATTTTATTAATTGCTTAATTTTATAGAATTTGAATCTCAAACCTTAAAGAATATTCAGGCTAAAGAAAAGCATATGTGAGACCTTTACTGGCAATGTACTACTGGGAAGGAAGAAACAATTAAAAGTTTGGAAAGCCTCAAGCAAGGGTAAAACTACTGTCCAAAGAAATGGCCAACAGGAAAGAGATAACTATCTGAGTAGAATACTTAAAACCCTGCTAACTAGGTTAAACAAACAAATAAAAAAAGCTTGCTGAATGGGAAACATAAACCTTACTAAACAAAG